>JACXGJ010011721.1:0-19254 GCA_016801105.1 Esox niger | reverse complement strand
CCAAAATAAACCACAACTACTGTGCACAAACATTCAACATAAGTAGGTTCCCCAATTGGAGGCAATAACGAACACCTGCCTCCAATTGGGGAGACCACAACACATAGAGGTGGCTAGAGTCACCTATTTAGGCCATGTCCTGGCTATGGCCCCAGCCAGCGCAAAGATGGCTAGGGGCATAGCCAGGACATGACAATCAGAAGGTTTGAATTTAGAACTTTGACGGCTTCATCTACGAACCTATTTCTGTTGGTGAAACAGAGGGAACAGTCAGAAGCTATTTTATTTTATTTTGTTCTGTATCCTAGTTTCTTAAATTAATCCCTTGCCACCTACTGTATCATGTAACATGATGAACCATGTAATATGAATAGTCAGTGAGTGTAGCGAGAGAGAGTGAGAGAGAGGGAAGGAAAGAGAGAGAATGAGAGGGTGAGAAAGAGAGGAGAGCAGATTAGAGAGAAGGCTTTGATGCCAGTCCCGGCTCTGGGAATCCTCCTGTGCCTTGAGGGGAAAACTCCCCTTCTCTCCTATCCGCCCTACACCCCTCACACAGCATCAATAATGAATGGAAGATATCTTGTTCAGTGCAAGACAGAACTGAGCTGGAATACTGATTTCTCCAACGTTGTCAGTGAGTGAACCTTATGTAAAAATTGCATCAGGATCTGTGTTTGCTTTGCCTCATCATGTCTACGGCTTGTTGGTTCATGCGTGTTGTCAGTTTGGCAAACAGATAAGTGGTGTTAAACATAAATAATACCCTGTCTGGACATATTTCTTTCCCCGCACCTTTATCTTCTCAGATGTGTTTCTATTGCTTTAGCAACTTTACTAAGGTTTTGACTGTCTTCCAATTACAGTACAGTCCATTATAATGTCAATGTAATGACACAGTTTAAATATATACATTGTAGATATTACTATAGTCTTTGAAGTAAAATTACATCTCTATAGTGGCTTTAAAAGAATTCTGTGTTTTTTTCCAAATGATTACAATTGAATCAGTTCGAGAGCTTATTATTGCCACATCTCTTTGTTAGTTTGTAGTGTAGTCTATTTTACACTAAATGATGTGGGTGAATTAATCAAACATGTGAACCATGTTTCTCACCCCTTAACAAAAGCGCTTATGACACGTTTCTCTGTGTCTGCGGGGAGAAGAGAAGCCAGCGCTAATTGAGTGTGATGCTGATGTTCAATGTGAATCCACTGCTGGCTCTTTCATGCTCTGCTACTGAGCTACACCACCCCCCCCCTACTGCTTTATAACTATTTTAACAGAGGAGAGAAAGGGGGAGAGGGGAGAGAGAGGGAAAGGGAGAGAGAGAAAGAGTGAGAGAGTGACAGAGGGAAGATGCGGTGTGGTGGGATTTCTCCTCTCAGCAGATGTTATTTGAAGGGCATGTTATTCTGCTCTAAATTAGCAATGCAAATCACGTCCCATGCTCATCTGAATAATCCTCTCTGTTACCTAATGCTCTGGCATCACCGGTGCTCACAACTGGAGTATGGGTACGGGCACAACACAAGTCCTTTTTGTGCTCGCTTCCCCTGTTTCCTTTTCTAACTCCTATCTTTCTCTGCATTTGCCAAGTCTGTCCTGTTCTGTTCAATAAGCATTTTTTGAGAGGGAAAGGTTCTCTAACACCCTTTTCACACAGTGGACCCAACTCAAATTGTTCTGTCTCAGCTACACAGGCCAGACCAGTGCAGCGTAACTTGGGTCCGCTTGGCTCGGCTCCGAAAAATGGTCGTTCCCTCTTCAGTCATGTCTGTCTTGTTCAACATCTTTGAAGTGGATTAGCTTTGCGCCCAAACAGATTTAGCCATTTTGCCCATTTTTAAGTCTGATTTAACCAGGCTGCAAAGGACAAGGCTGCTGCTTGATGTACGAACAACTGAATCCACAAACCCATATTCTAATCCCACTCCCCTAAGGCTATGCAAAGAAGGCTGAGAAACATAATAGAGGAAAAGTCAAAATAAGTTACTTTGGTTTACTTTTCCTGTTGTGTAAATGTTTTGATGAAAGAAACGTGGGTTTTATATAATGCAAGTTTACTTTAAGTGGCAACCAATGAGGTGTGAGTGTTTTGTTTTATAACCATTACTCATAATATATTAATATCAGTGCACAGAATGTGTGCTATATGAGTCATACATCCGTCAGTTGTTTGATTGACACTAAGGACTTACATGTAATACCTGTCACTTAAAGGTTGTGCGTGTGTGTGTGTGTGTTTGAGAGAGAGAGAGAGGGAGAGAGAGACTACCATATTCTGAGAGCATTTAACAAAACAAATTCAGGTTGTATACTTTTCATACTGTAGAGGTTGACTGCTAATGTGATTGGCACACTATACCTCCTACTTCATAAATATGTCAATTTCTGCAGGAAGAGCTACAAATCTGGATCTATCTCATCCCAGTATTATGGCAACAAATAAGAAGTTGAGATCAGTGGAACCATGAGTAAACCTGCCTGGTAGAGGATGCATGGGCATCTCTCCCACCATAGTGTAGAAGATGGTTTGGGGGAAAGCAGAATCTCTGTCACCAAAAATGAAGAACAATCTCGGGGTTACCAATTCTGCAAAACTACAATTCGACACCACCTCCAAGCAAATAGCCTAAAAATCACTTCTCTCATCACTACATAAACGTCATCGTCTTCGTCATTGCAAGACCAGAACAGGGTCCTACGATAAAAAAATAAATAAATAGCAAAAGTGGGACCTACAAAATATTAGGCAGGTGGTCATAATGGCTGATCAGTGTACATCTGTCCCAAAATACACTGATGTACACCGGAGATTTGTTTGGTTTAAAAAGGAGGATGGTCATGTGCATAATATACAAATTCCCACTAAGAGGTATGGTGGTGAATATGTGTTGTTGGGGCTGTTTTGCCTTCAAAGGCCCTGGGAACTTTGTTTGTGCCTTTGAAAGCAGACCATGGTCCTTCACCATGGTCTCTGTGAAGTACCAGGAGATGCAAAATGCAAAATCTGTTTTCCTTTGCCAGGATACTAAATCTGGGTCATTGTAAGATCTTCTATTGGGACCAAAAGCAATAGATCCAAAGCATTCCTCCAGATCCACACAAAAATAGCTCATCACAAAATCACACTTGTGAAATCAAACTTGCCAGTCCCAGTCCCAAGACCACATTGAAATGGGTGGGCTAAAGAAGAGAGTCCACTAACAACATGTGATGTCTGTGCCCTGTTCACGTCACCTCCTGGACCACAACTTACCACTGGACCTGAATTCAGCACTCTTCCCACCTCTCAATCACCTGAATATTGATCACCTGTGACACTTACCGTTTTTCTCTCACTGTTTAGTTCATTCACTCCCAGCCTTCTGATTGTGAGGTGCTGTTCATATGATTCACAACATCACTAAGTCTGTCGTTCCTGGCTGTTTCTTTGCAAGTTTATTTGTCAGTCCTTCTGTGTGTTGACCTTTTGCCTGTCAGTGTTTTTGAGAACTGCCAAGCCCTTGTGTACTTCAGCCTGTATTTGTGCCATTCTGTGTTTGACCCAAGCCTATATCAATAACTGCTCTTCAGCCTGCCCCTGCCATTAATAAAAGCGTCACACACCGCAACAGGAACCAAAAGACCTGACTCCATGTGGTATCATTAGACAATGACCAAAGGATCTGTAGAGATTCTACAAGTATGCAAGGTTTCAGATCCCTAAAAATGACTTTTCCCAACTCTAATATTATGATTGATTACTTAGTGCTGTTATCTTGGCAAGGAGATGTGCTTGCCAAGTAAAAAATGCAGGCGTGCCAATAATCAAGCCACATGTTTTTGGACAAATGTACACTGATCAGCCATGTACACTGACATTATGACCACCTGCCTAATATTGTGTAGGTCTCCCTTTTGCCACCAAAACAGCCCGGAACCGTCAGGGCTTGGAATCCCCTAGACCTCTGAAGGTGTGCTGTGGTAGCTGGCACCAAGATGTTTGCAGAAGATCCTTTAAGTCCTATTAGTTGTGAGGTGGAGCCTCCATGGATCAGACTTGTTTGTCCAGCACATCCCACAGATGCTCGATTGGATTGAGATCTGGGGACTTTGGAGGCCAAGTCTACACTGAACTTTCCTGACCCATTTTTGCTTTATGGCAGGGCACATTATCCTGCTGAAAGAGGCCAATGCCATCAGGGAATACCGTTGCCATGAAAGGGTGCACATGGTCTACAGCAATGCTCAGGTAGATGGTACATCAAAGTAACATCCACATGAATGGCAGGACACAAGGTTTCCCAGCAGAACATTACCCAAAGCATCATACTGCCTCCATCGGCTTGCCTTCTTCCCATAGTGCATCTTGGTGCCATGTGTTCTCCGAGTAAGCGATGCACCCGGCCTTTGACATAATGCAAAAGGAAACGTGATTCATCTGTTAGATCGGACCACATGGGCCAGCCTTCACTCCCCAAGTGCATTAGTAAGACTTGGCTGCCCATGATCCTGTCGTCAGGTCATCGCTTTTCCTTCCTTGGAACTCTTTTGATAGGTACTGACCACTGCAGATTGGGGACACCCCACATGGGCTGCAGTTTTGGAGATGCTCTGACCCAGTTTAACAATTTGGTCCTGTCAAAGTCACTCAGATCCTTACGCTTGCCCATTTTTCTTGCTTCTAACACATCAACTTTGAGGTCAGAATGTTCACTTGCAGCCTAATATACCCCACCCACTGACAGGTGCTATGATAACAAGATTATCAGTGTTATTCCCCTCACCTGTCAGTGGTCATAATGTTATGGCTGATTAGTGTATATGTTTAAGTTGTTTTTTTCTTTTGACTTTTTTACCTCTGTAAAAATGTGTGTACATATTTTTTTTACATTTGAGTAGAAAATCTAATTGATAAATTGAAGCCTTTATTGGCTTATCTTGCTTATCTCAAGTCGGCCAATACATGTGGAAGGCTCTATCTATATTTAAAATTATATATATATATATATATATATATATATATATATATATATATTTTAAATTCAGCTCCAACTGATAATTTATAAGGAAGTAATTAAGAGCACAGTAAGAGGGAGATGTACTGACTCCTTTGCTTTTGGTTTATAGCATGGCTTGTGGGCACCTTACAGCAAACCAAAAAACATCCATGTGTCCCTGAGACTACTCATTTCAATCAAGTTACTTATGTGTTTACTTGTAAGCTCCAATCATTTGGTCGGGATGATTGTCTATGTGACAAGACAACTGCCACTCCGGTTGAATGTGGCAATATCTAAGGCTCTGTGGGTGGAAAAGGGTGATGACCAGCGCGTTCCCCTGGCTCTCCCCTTTCGATTGATATCCCTCGTTTTTGTCACACGGTTCGATATTTCACCACGAGATGGGGGTGGCTTATATCAGTAGGGCACCCCACCTTCACAAATGACGCATTCTGGGAATGCATTTACTGTATTGGCTTATATCGCCTGGTTCACAAGACACTGCTGAACACAGTAAAAGAGAAATGGTACAGCTAGCACTAACATAATGGAATCAGGCGACACAAAGACATGACCAAATTCAATAACGCCTGCGTGACGATAGACTTGTATGGGTTTAATAGGCTGATTTGATTCTGCTGCTGAGGGTATCTGATCATTGGTAAAATAGACTGTTTTTACTTTAGAGAGAACACCACAGAATGAAATGTAACTACAAATCTGTCTTGTTCTCCTCTCCCTGAATTCTGTTTCATCACGGGGCTTCTCCAGTTTAGATTAGATTCAGTTTTATTGTCATTGAACAGTACAAGTACAGTACAATGAAATACAGTTAGCATCTAACCAGAAGTGCAAATAGAGGGCAGAAAATGTACAAGTATTTACAAATGTTATGTATATGTATATTACCAGTTGGATGTGTAGATGTGCAATGAGGCAAATGCCGTCCAAATGGCAAGACTAAATGTGCAATAACGCAAATAGAGGGCTGCATTAATTTTACAGTATTAGGTATAGTGTATGTTACAAGTGGTATAATGGTTGTTCAGGTACATATGGCAATTTCAAAATGGCATTCAAGACGTACAAACAAGGCAACTGAAGGAGTGATGCAGGGATGCCTTTATAGTAGCAGTGAGGTCTCGAGGTAGACATGCATGTGTAACAACTGTTAGAATGGCAATTGTAAATGTGCCAAGAGGCTAATTGAATGTACAAGGTGCATGTGCAACTGAAATGCAGGGATAGCAACAGTGGGGTTCCAGAGGTAGACACTTACCTTTAACAACTGAAAACTTCCATTATCAGACATAGCAAGGCAGTGTCAGAGTAGTACAAGGAAGTAGTGTAACATGGTCCCTGAAAGGCGAGGCAGGGGGTATGGTGAGGGATGGATCACAGAGTTAGGCAGGGTTACGGTAGATGGGAAGAAATTGTTCCTCGGGCTCTAGAGGTAATTAAGGAACCTGTTGAAAGACCCTCCTCTAAACACATGCACACACATAGACATGCACGTAGGCAGGCCCACACATGCACAGCGCCTTAATGTCTTCTTTATTATCCACCATGTGGGTGGCCAGCCCTAATGAACCAATCAGAAAGAATCTCCGTTAACGACTGATGAACACACTCATCCAACTCGCACCTTATGCTCCAAAGATGGGACTTTGTTCTCTTTTTGTAAACAGCAGGTTTTTTTGTAGGAGACTGTTTATTATGGCTGGTTTTGAACTTTTCTTTTTTCATCCCAACAGATCTCATGTCATACGGAGTGAAAAGTTAACTTATGCTTACAATTTATAATTGTTTTGAGATCTACATAGATGAAGTTGTAGGAGCTATGAAAAAAGAATGTCCTTCATGTCATATGTTCATTTCCCATTTTAGAATTACTAATATGTTTCACACATTGTTTAGGTGAATGTCCATTACTTATGGTAGAAAAGTATGACTACAGATACCTTAGAGATTGTAACCATCACATTAGAGAAACATTGCTGATTTTGAAGGTCTGTACCTCAGAACTGTGGTTTGTGTAGACTGAACCTTCCACTTCTAAAGTCTCGGTTATTATGATGACCAGCTGCAAAATGACTATAAGTTTGCTTAACTTTTCTTGATCAAATGCAATAGCGATATTTCTGCGCAACAGAGACATTTTGTTTTCAACTGAAATTGTATGACAAATAATGTAGTGGCCATTGCTTCGAAATGTTTTAACCTCTGTCTTGAGAACC
This sequence comes from Esox niger, assembly GCA_016801105.1. Taxonomy (NCBI): domain Eukaryota; kingdom Metazoa; phylum Chordata; class Actinopteri; order Esociformes; family Esocidae; genus Esox; species Esox niger. Next base: position 12,031 of record JACXGJ010011721.1, on the reverse strand, counting down.
TGTTTTGTCGTCAGGCTCCTGATGTGTTACTAGCTTTACTGAAGTCATGGAAGGTGACTATGGATTTGTTTTACGTGACGAATGTCATGGCCATCTTGGCTGACACCTGACTAGAAGACCCCCTGACTACAGTCTGGAAAGGGTGCTTTGACGTAGTCGGCAGGAGGCAATATGAATAAATGGGATGTACCCTCATTTTTCAAGGCGTTGTCTTCCACTGATTGGATATCTCTTTTTTTAATTGAATGAATGATGATCTATGTATTACTAAAGCGCTGCCCCACGAAACCTAACTGTCATTCTTATTTTGTCATAGCAAATTGAAGAGGATGCTTGGGGCGTTCCACATGCAAATATTTAGTAAGTTAGACCCAACCAAAACACTTACATGTCAAATAATGTGGTTACAATAAGCTCCCGTCCATATAAGTGAGTCACAGCACTCCCCGCATTGACTTAGTTGGGTCATGTCAACCAGTTTAGAAGAGTGTCAGGGGCTCACTATGAATCTGGACATGTGGAGCAATGCAGTCTGTTTAAAGGCAACCTTTACTTTGCTTTGGAAAACAACGCGTATAAGCAATGTAATGTTATTACAAAGTAATGTAGGGAGTGTGGCTGGGTAATTTAGTAAGTGTGACTATATAATGGGGACAGTGTATCTGTCAGGTAATGCAGTGAGTGTGGCTGGGAAATAAAGTGTATCTTTCAGTTAATGTAGTAAGTAGGTCTTACCCTTAATGTACTAGTGATTACTGTGATCATCCAGTTTCTGGACATTACTTAACCTGCTGTCACTAACACTAATTGCTTTCAGTTACTTAAGATTGTGGATCACATTTCTTTCTCCTAAAGAGGGACTGCTTGTTCATCTTTAATTTCAAGCAGTTTATATCTAATTTAAATCACAGTGGTGATCAAAACTAATTATATAAAGCCCTCCATTTCAGAAACAATATTTTGCTGCAACCCAATTTACATAGTGTCTGATAGTCATATAGCGCATCAAGCCCCGCCCACCTTCTGCTGTCACTTAACACACTGACAGGCAGGCAGCACACAGACACAGTAAATCACCCACGCTGTGTTGGTTTCTCCCAGCAGGACCTCCACAGATTTATCAAAACAACACTGTCCGCGTTGCTTCTGAATATGAACCCATATATCTTCTGTACTATAACATTCAATTGTTTGTCTTGCTCTCTGAACAGCGTGAGTCAGGGAAAGTGCCTAACCAAAATAATTCCAGATTCTTAATCGCTAACTAGCTAGCTGGCTGTGAATGTGCTTTTAACTAATGCGTGTTTACTGGTGGCACTGTGAGTGGTGATTCACCCCTCTCTGAACTACAGGAGGAGGTGAATGCCAACGATAGGCTGTGGTACGTCCCATGTCTACCCATGCCAAGCGTTTGTACCCATCCACCCTGACTGGCGAGGGGCATTCCTGGCCCGTTGCCCGGTACCCCCTTTACTCTCTACACACTCCCCAAAGAAGAGGGGGATGGAGAAAAGGAGAGAGACAAAGAAAGAGAAAATCCTCTTCAGAGAGATGTGAGCAGCCTAGTGCATGTGGAGCCAGATCCATTCAGCCTGTTCCTGAAAATCTCCTTTCAACTCAGTCAGTCAATGAGAGTAAAGCTTAATGTTGCTACTGCATCAAGCAACAAGCCACGCCGTGTCATTAAGCGGGTCAGTCAGTTTATTTTCTGTTGTTCATCCTTACATTCCTGTGGGTTATTTTGGGAATCTGGCAAAAATGGTAGTTGGTTCAAACCAGGGTCCACCGACAGCTCTATACGGACACACCTGTTGCCCAAACCGATGACATTAGTTGCGGAGCTGAGAGGCAAGTTGGACATTAATTGATTTGGTTCAGTCAGTTTAGTTTAGCCAGTTCAATCAGCAGTCCTGAGAAGCCCTTCCTAACTAGCTTGCTGGGGGTATGCTGCCCAGTGGTTTGGTCACCATCTGGATGCCACAGCGGCATTACATTTAGCTAAAGTCAGCATGATTGGCCACTGTGTTGTATTGAGGTGCTTCCCATTGCCATTCAATCCTTGCCTGAAGTTCCATAAGACATCTCCAGACATCCGGAATCTTCCCTGGTGATGCTCGTCCTTAAAAGAGATATGCCAGGCTCCATCACTTACAGACAACATTGATCTGTGGACGCTGCCAATTATATCTTTGGCCCTGTGAATTATATCCATAGTCCACTGCGTTAGCCCTGATGACCCGTCTGCCAGGCCTGTATGCGCAGCCATCTTCAGTTCCTGTATGTTTCAGGACCTTTTTTCCTTTTGTCCTGTCTTCAGTATTTGAACAGCCTCTTATATTGTATTCAGATTAGTTGATTAACTCGACCTGTCAAGAACTTTCCAGGCTTTGGCCCTAAAAAAATAGGCTGCATGACGATACACCTTCAAATACATTTAGAGACATAGTATTGTATCTAAACAGACACTTGAGAATTAATTTTGCTGTTCCTGTCAGCAGTTAGTGTTGTGAAGACAAGTACATTCCCGGGAACGTTTTTTTCTTTACATATTTCAAAATATGGATTTGGAATCGCTACTTTACAACACTATTGACAGATCAAGGTAACTTCATTTAACAAACAACACGGAAAGATTATACTGTGCAATCCTTAATTTTTTAAAACTACAGAAATACAATTTCAAAGTTTGAAAATGTAATTACATCCCTAGCTTCAATAGTTGGGGTTCCCCCTGTGGCTGTAATAACTTAATGTAGCCATTTCTTGTGACTTTCTATCAGTCTCTTACATTGACTGGGAGGATTGTTGGTCTACTCTTTACAGTGCTGCTTTAACTGAGGCATGTCTGAAGGCTTTTTGCGTGCACGGCCAGCTTCAAGTCTCCGCACAGCATTTTGATAGGATTGATTCTGGGCTTTGAGTCAGCAGTTCCATAACCCTCCCTTCCTTCTTTACGAGCCGTTCTGTTGTAGCTTTGCTTGTGTTTAGGATATGAGGCCAGCAGACAGATGGCCTCATATTCTCAAGAATTCTCTGTGACAATATGGAATTCATTGTTGAATCAATGATGGCAGGTTGGCCAAGACCTGATGCAGCAAAGTAGCTCCAAAACATAATGCCACTGCCTCTATGCTTTATAGTTGGTATGAGGTTCTGTGTTCAGTTTTTGCCAAGCACGGCAAGAGAGGCTTTTAGATCCCTTTATATTATTCTGGGGTTCTTATAGTCTAATATGAGCATCGTTAGGTCAGCTATTGGCCTGAATTTGAAATGACAACCTGTCCTATGTAGATTAGCAGTGGTCTCCATTTGTGAATGATCAGTCGTAGTGGAATTATGTACTTTTTTTGAGGGCTTCATTTGATCTTGGCCAACCAGGCCGAGTTCCAAATTTTTATAGAAGGCTTGATCTTCCCAAGTTACTCTGTAACGATAAGCTCATAATTTGCACCTGTTTTGGTGCAAATTATGGCTGGCACATCCACGTTTTCTTCCTGTATGTACAATTACAATATACTGTAGAAAACAACAACCTTTAACTCCAAAAGTCTCAACTTTGAAACTTTCATTATACTCTTTAAAACTAACATGCTAGATAGAGAGTAGGACACTAGTCTCAATGGTTGAGAGGACTTATTACATCATTTGTAAGACTGACCTTTTTACTCAGCTCTCAGCTGTACAACATACGTCGTCAATTTGGGGAACAGGTGCGTCCGTATAGGGCTTCCTCACCCTCTCTTGCTTTGCCTTCCCCCCACTCCCTTTTTTCTTGATACAATGTAAGGGCTGTATATATGAAAAAAAAAATACAAAGTTCACTAGCTTCTGCAGTGCACATTGAGGTTTTGGCACACTAAACGCATGTTGGAAAGGGTGACTGTAGATAATGAGGTGAAAATGTAGATAAAAAGGAGGCCTGGCTTATCATCCAGCAGGAGCCCTGCTAGTCGGTCTCACTGATAGAGCCGAGCACAGCCGAGCAAAACCTTCTTTCCCTAGTTCTCTTAAAATCCTCTCAGCGTTGCTCCAGTTTCTTGGGAAAAAGAGCCAAAAGCAGAGCCCTACACTCAGCTCACAGAAGTCCTGAATGCTAATTCCCTTTTTTTTTCTAGTCTCTCGAAAGCAACATTCCTAGACGGGCACGGAAGGGATTCTTGAAATTCTGGACTACATCAGCTGGCATTGTAACCTCCTTTGAGACACCCGTCTGTTGCAATTGCCCTAAATAAACATACAAGTTAATTATAAACAGCGTGCTGATGTAGACTGTGGTTCCATAAGACACTGAGGATGTTGTTGATGCGGATGTAGAAATGTCAAGGACTGTTCAAGGACCGTTCATTGGTCGGTAAAGCACAGGGGCCTTCACTGAGTTTTGGTTCCAGTTGGGTTCCTTCGTATCAGACAGACAGAGAACGATGGAGAGAGGTCTGAAGACCGTGGGCGTGCGTCTGTGGGTTTTCTCTTGTGTGTCTGTGTGAGTGCATCGGGATTCATTTTTGTGTGTCTGTAGCTGACGATGTGGTCGGTTGTTTGTCTATATGTGACCTGTCAAGCTGATATATATTTGTACTCTTCTTCAGTGATCAAGCGTGTTAGGAATGACAGAAGAAATTGCCTTAGAACACCAGGGGGGAACATCCTTTGTCTTCAAACTGTTAAAAGTCTTTTGAAGAGAGATAGAGATAACACTAATGCTAACCAGACTCTGTATTCAATCTTATTTATACAATCAGTCTGACCTGAATCGTGCCCCTTAACAAGTGAGTTTTGCTATTGACTGTCACTCTGATTAAGGTGGCGCTCATCAAAGCCAAACAGATGAAATACATTCCAGTTGCATAACCTGCGAAATGGCTTCACAATTGTCCTATACATTTGTTTAATGTATAGTTTCCCCTAATTCTGCTGATTGGCCGGCACAGCTATACAACGCAATTCAATGGGCTGGTCTCCCTCTCACCTTCTGAGATCAGTGGATTGTTGTGATACTGAATGTGTCATAGGGGAGTTAACAGAGCGGTGCATTGGTTTCATAAATTTTTTATTCATACTATATTATGCCTATAATAAACCCCATCACCTCTGAGTTGCAGAGTTGCCTTTTACACATACACAAATGCACACATACCACCACCGACCAGATTTGAGTAGTCCAGTCAGGTCCGCAGGCCATGAGCGCTATCTAAAACGTTACACAGATCATCAGGCCTGATCCTCTTTGATCTCCAGCTCAGAGGGAGCAACTTCTCTCCTCAGCGCGGAAATCTATACTGGAGGCTTTGGACTTCACTATAGAAGGAGGGGGAATCTCAGCAAATGACGCTCGGCTTTGAGAACTCTTTTAACACAGAGAGAGAGAGAATGAGTTTCTAAGGATGAGTCAAGATCCAATGCACTCATTCCCGTCAAATGAATTGAAATGAATCGTTTCATGTCCACTGTTGATCTCTGCATCCCCTCTGCTGCTCGGTGGAACCTCTGAAAGCAATTTCCACCTGCTGCGTTAACAGTCATTGGACACTCAAACTTTGCTTTTCTCCTAAAGACAGTTTGGTGTCCTTAGTGGCAGGTAGTTATTGTGGAAGTAGATCTTTTCTCACTTGCCTGGTTAAACACACTTAGGAGCAGACTTGGGTCACGACCGCTGAATCAAGCCAGAGCAGCGCCACTCCAACAAGCAACGTATCGAACATACATGTGGCCTTCTCTAATGATCGTTTGAAGAACATACAAGCACAGAGACGATATCATGGGTTAATATGTGGGTGATTTAATGCAAATTTTATATATATATATATATATATATATATATATATATATATATATATATATATATAGGTCAAAAATTAAGAGACAACTACAAAATTATCAGTTTCTCTGGTTTTATTATTCATAGTTATGTGTAAAAATATTGTCATGTAGAGTATTTATTTGTAGAAAATAACAACAGGTCAAAATAAGAAAAAAATATGCATTGTTTTCAGACCTCAAATAATGCAAATTCATATTAATTTTTTCAACAACATAATATTAATATTTTAATTAAGAGTTCAGAAATCAGTACTTGGTGGAATAACCCTGATTTTTTATCACAGCTTTCATGCCTCTTGGCATGCTCTCCACCAGTCTGTCACATTGCTGTTGGGTGACTTAATGACACTCCTGGCACACAAATTCAAGTAGCTCGGCTTTGTTTGATGTCTTGTGACCATCCATCATCCTCTTGATCAAATTCCAGAGGTTTTCAATGGGGTTCAGGTCTGGAGATTGGGCTGGCCATGACAGGGTCTTGATCTGGTGGTCCTCTATCCACACCTTGATTGACCTGGCTGTACGGCATGGTGCATGTCCTGCTGGAATAAACCATTCTCAGAGTTGAGGAACATTGTCAGAGCAGAAAGAAGCAGATGTTCCTCCAGGATAACTTTGTATTTGGCTTGATTCATGCATCCTTCACAAAGACAGCACTGCCCGATTCCAGCCTTGTTGAAGCATCCCCAGATCATCACCAATCCTCCACCAAATTTCACAGTTGATGCGAGACACTGTGGCTTGTAGGCCTCTCCAGGTCTCCGTCTAACCATTAGACAACCAGGTGTTGGGCAAGGCTGAAAATTTGACTGGTCAGAGAAGATGAACTTACTCCATTCCTCTATGGTCCAATCCTTATGGTCTTTTGCAAACTTCTCATTGATGAAGGGCTTTTTTCTAGCTTTGCTTCAGCCCTGCCCCTAGGAGCCTGTTTTGACCCGTCCTCGCCATGCACTTCACCTCAGCTGCCTTTTGCCATTCATTTTGTAGGTCACTTGATGTCATCCTACGGTTGTTGAGTGACATTCAAAGAGGTTGATGGTCATCTCGGTCAGTAAACAATTGTTTTCGCCCTCTGCCAGTCTATAGCTTTGTTGGCCACAATGTCTGTTGCTTGACCTTGTTCTTATGAACAGCTGTCTTTGAAATGTTCAGGATGGAAGCAACCTGATGCTCACTGTATCCCTCTGCCAGTAAAGATATAATCAAACCCTTATTTTCCTCTCTCAGAGCTTTTCTTTTCAGCTCTTTTGTCATGCTAAATTGTATTTTTTTTAATTCAAATTACCTTTGATGTACTACTTGCACTGTTTTTGCCATCCAGCTGGTCCTATTGCAAGAGGATAGAGATGACCACAGCAGTGAATTTTATACTTTTCATTGTTACATTTGGTTTGGTTTAGGTAATCATCTAATCAGTAGCTCATTAAGTAAAATGAGGTGTGCTTGTGTTGCAATTTTCCAGACACAAGAATGGAATAGCTGCCATACATGTAGAAATGCTGATAAAATAAATGATCAAATTCCTTAAATGTTTCCAGAGCTGTACATGTGTGTGTTTGTGTAAAATCAATGTGCAACAAAACAGCTGTAAAAAATAAATGACACGTTCACTCACCATTTTACACATTTGAGCTGTATCAGTAGCCTGGTGAGGTTTATGTTTTTGGCACTTATCACCCCTCATAATATACACAGAAAAACACGCACAATGCAGCCCCTCTCCCTTCCTCCCTCACTCTCTGCTATATAAGGTGATTGATGGTAACCTTACACTCCCCTTAGGCGTTGTCATTGTGCCATACTATGAAGGATGGGCATGAGAACACAAACCAATGATCTTTTACATCCCGGAAAAAGCCTGAAGAGTCTGAATAATTCAATTTGTATCCAACCAAAGCTCTATTTGTCATAGATAGCCTGGCCAGGGCTGGGGGCACTCTTAGAATACGACCCAAATGTCACCCTTTTTCCCATACATTGTAATGCACCTTTTTTTTTACAGAGCTCCGTTGCACCTGGTCAGATTTAGTAAACTACTAAATAGAGGATAGGGTACCAATTGGGACTTAGGCTTTTGCATTTACCCAGCATGCTTTGTGGTGTCATAGGCTGTGGAATATGGGTCCTATGTCTGGGTCTGTGAATGTTCAGTCTCTTTGTCTCTCAATGTATAAATTCCCGTTGCGATGGCAGAAAGTGGCTGGCAGGATGCTTTCATTTTAATGATTAAAAGCAACTGCTACTGTATACCACTGCTCTGTAAATACATTTTTGAGTGAGTTTGTTAAATTGATGAGGAATTAAGACAACATTTTAGCCTTGTTAATGTCCTAAAGTGAAAGAACATTCTTCCTCTTTTTATTTCCCCCAAAACAACTGGAGTGTCCGCTTGTTGTCTGCTCTGCAGAGCGTTCTACTTAGCGTGCCTACTGTTTTGTCAATGCATGCATTAGGGAAATGTATGCTAAAGTACCCTCACCATCTACATCTTAGCAAATGAGATTGCAGCAAAGCACAAGGCTATGGGACAGTTGTTTTGTCAGATTATTGCATTTCTCATTCTAACGCCAGTAAATCATCTCTCAAAACTGAGATTTTAAGACAGATATTTAAGTCATTTTGCATGGTGCTATATTGTTCTGTGATCCATTTACATGACATTTGAAATGTTTGTCATTTAGCAGACACTTATCCGGAGCAACAAACAGTTCAAGCATTCAACTTAAGTGTCACCTTCTGTCTGCCTTTCAGCAATGTGTTTTATGTTTCCTTTCTTTGGTTACTGGATGTGCATAAAAAGTATTAAACATAAATAGGCCAAGTGTAAAACACCATGGTGCCTTCAAATAACTGTGATCGATGGCTATGACCTTTGTGTGAACTTTGTCTGACCTATAGAAGGTCATGGTGATGAGAAACAGATCCAGGGACAGTTACTCCCTGTCTGTCCATTCATCCACTAAACCTAATAAACTCAGCCACTCCACTCATTACTTGCACTCATTATGTAAGGAAAGGCACATTTAGAAAGAAAAGAAATGTTGGATGGAGTAAAAGTCCAGACAACAGATGGACACAGTCAGAGTCAGACGTCTGGAAACAAAAACTTCTGGCCTTGGAACAAGACTGTGTGTATGTGTGTATGTTTGTGTACTCTTCATAATTGTCTACGTTGTTCTTTTGGTATACTCTTTTCATTTTATGTCCTTGTTGCCAGTCAGTCCCAGGAAGCGAAAACCACAAACTTTCAATTTTTGCTCAACCGCATGAAATTATTTCTGGATTTATAACTCTATATATGTCTACTCCAGTTTATCCAATTTCCTCCATCTCTCTCTACTTTCTTCTCCTAGTTCCCTGTGGTTTTAAAGGTGAGGCATGTTTCACTGTGTGTTGACACAGCGGGTCTTTTACTAGAGAAGCTGGAGTAAAGAGAAGACCATGCCAGGGTTGAGTAGGGGACAAAGAATTTGTAACTTACCTATTGTCATTCTTGAATATTCTGCTGAATATTAGACCCACTGCCCAGCTTCTTTCATGGAAAGCCCATAATTGACAACACTGCCAATAATTGTGACACAAATTGAATCTACAACTATAGTTCCTTTGTATACCACTTCGAGCTGCTCCACCACCATGCATTTCAACCCATCATACTCTTTACGTTGCTTGGTCCATTCTTGCAAATAGCAATTCATCGATGACGTATTTAATTCATGAATAAGTACTGATTGTTGATTAAACAATTGTGCAAAAAACTGGTTGTATGTGTGCAGAAGCCTTTCACATTCAATGGCGTTGTTTGTATCACCTGTAACTTAATGTTTTAATGATTTGTTTGACCTGATTTACTACAGAGTTTTTAATTGTTTTTGTATTTCCTTTTCGGCAAAAAAATGCTAAGCATTGTAACAGATGGAAATGGCCTCTGAAATGCCGGCTGTTTTTTTCTATGTTCTGTGTGTTTTAGTTCTAGTTTTTCTGTTTCTATGCCTGGTCTCATCATTGAAATTGTTTTCCCTTGTGTCTCGTTAATCACATGTTAAGTCCCTATTTAAGTTCCCCCTGCCCTCATGTTTGTTGCCTGTCGTTGTATGGATGTTCCGTGTCATTTGTGGCATGTAATGTTCCTGAGTTGAAACTCGTGAAAGTAAGTTTGTTCCTGAGCCTCTGTGTCCTGACACCGCCACACATGAGAAGCATTGTGTCTTACAGAGTGTAATGGAGATTAAGTATCTTAAAGCTATCATAGCAAATAGAGAAATTTATGTTTTGAGAATCTGCCTTTTGGAAACAGAATTCGTTTTCAACAGTGTTGAACAGTGTTTCAATTTTGGCCTGGATAATGTTTTCAAAAGGGAATTCTGTTTGGACTAAAGTGCTCAAGCAATTGAGAAACACTGTAATCCCACCGCTATTGTTTCAATAGCTAACCCTTTACTAGCATGTAAGTCAGTCCTAACTATTTTTGGTTGCTAGGTCAAATTCCTCTATGTAAATTTTGGGAAGTGTTGTTCCATAGAACAAAAATGAACCTGCATGAAACTCCAGGTCAGTGATTGGTCCTTTACAACCATATCCACCTCTGAATACAAGACTTGGAAATTAATTATACATTTTTATTATTGTTGTCTATGGTGTCAGAAATAACACTGGATGTTTCCTGAATGATACCCTTTTACCTTTGTAGTGCATACTTATGAGCATGCATACTTCTGAGCATGATTTATGTTGAACAAAGTGCCATTTGGGATATAGCCCTTGAACAAATAACACTAATGGTGGCAGTTTTATTTGCCTTGAGTAACATGTTGTATTGTCCCCAAGGGGCAGTTAACTTGTATTGCCCCATGAGTGGCTCTGTTAGTAGCCTTGTTCATTGAGAAATAGCTTGGTAAGGTTTGAGTGGGGGGACTCCTGTGCTAGCTAAACTTCAACCCTACATATCTCATTGTAAACCTTTGGACAGAGTCCCAGAGGTCATGCAAAACGTAAGTAATTATATACTTTTTGTCTTACAAATATCGAAAGATTACTTGGCAGGTGACTTCAAGGGGCTTTCAGCGCCTATCCTTTAGATCTTATCTGCAGTGCAATCTGACAGTTCTACCTTGAATATCCCTCTCATTCTATGCTGATTGGGCCGTTTGTCCGTGATGGTGATTTGTGTGCCATTTAAATGAGCGTTAAGACGTTTGGTTTGGTTTGCCCAGAGACCCAGTGGGGGAGATTGATGAGTCCTATGGGGTTCCGTGGGACATCACTCGTCCTGGGAAGGTCAATATGAGAGCTCCCAGCCCACTAGGATCAATAGGGGGAGGAGCAATGTCTTTGAGTGTGTGCTGATTTTGTGTATGTGTGTTGTCTTTGTGTGTGTTTGTCTGTGCATGCTAGCGTGCATGTGTGGGGGCATAAGTGGTCTATATTCCTTACATCAAACAATCAAGCTTTTGTAATTGATTTATTTTGCAATTTTCATTTTATATATCACCCATTCATTTTACATCTTGCTATGGGTGTGAATGTTTTTTACAGTGTTATTGAATAAAAGATTGTTTGTTCCTTTTAAATGTCAAGATGTCATTGGATCTAGTGTTTGATTTGTCTTGTTCTAGTATAAAAGGATTGCAATGCGTTTTTGAATATGATGAGCTCAAAAGGTTTCTTGAGGAAAGAATTTATCAGTATTTAGAGGAACAAACATCTCACTCAAGGTGTGCGTGCGTGCCTGCGTGCGCACATACTTGTGCATACCGCCGCATGTACACATCTTAGCGTGTTGAAGATTCATGTCCCAAATGTTGAGTTACCAGTCTGTCCCACATGCTTCAAAGGTTGAACGGTGAAAAGGCACCATTGAAGGTTAGCCAGAGCCTCACTCCCATTTGTCCTAAGGTGGAGAGCGCTCTCACTGGCCACATACACTGAGGACAACTTCCTGGACTTCAGGATAAAGGCCAATCGAAAGCTGGACCTTTGTGCCACAGACCGGTCAGACCTTAATTGATGCAGCCTGAGTGAAGCACAGAAGACATACTGATTGAAACACCTGGGCCAGTAACTGTCTCTAATGCAGTTATGTCAGACAGTGTGTAGTCAGGGAGGCTTCTGTTACCCATAATGGGTACTATGAAGAAAACACTCCTCAGTATCGAATGGATGCATCTACACTGGACTGGCCCCAGGCTGCAGGGGAAACTCACTGCACTGG
>JACXGJ010011720.1:0-13294 GCA_016801105.1 Esox niger | reverse complement strand
CACAAATGGGGTATTATTAATAATATTATAAATTGATAGCGCACGTACTACAATGCAAATGTAATTTAGCTTTTAACCTAAACTACAGTAGCATACAGAATATCATAATTGCAATAAAACAGTAGGCCCACTGCCTAGTCAATCCAGGAAAAGTGTTTTGTTCAATTCATAAAGTGCTTCTCATGACAACGTGTATTCTATAGTTGTGAGCCCATAGGAGTAATACATTTCTGGAAGCAGATCAACATAATATATCAAAACATTATACAAATTATTCTGGATATAGACCTAATGATTATAGCCAGTAACCATAACATTTATTTAATAAAATATTGTACGCAATCTTTTAACTCCATTTTGTCCTCCACATTTTATCTAATCGGTGTGAGGATTGTTCAGTCACACGTGTTAAGCTAATCTAACTGTTAGATTAACCAAACGACACTTTGCTAATGAATTAAACAAAATCCAGCCATTCGGGAAACCAAAACTCAGTGTCCCCCTGATTTGTTTATGAGAAGTCAGATGTGTCCAAAGACCCCAGAATCTTAGCAATTTTCTTGAAATATCCCTCATATTTCTTTAAATACACAGACAGACGATGAAAATACAGGGAAAAAAACTAAATTAGTGGAGGAACATAAAAGCATATTATTCCATACAGGTGTACTGCATGATACAATAGAAAACATACTATCCTATCATGTTCTGTAGTATCTTTAAAAATGCTGAGCAGACCCAGTTTACTTAGATTTTTGATCAAGATGGAAAGGATTTAAATATACAGTGCTCTCCAACACCGCCAACACTAAATGAGGGCATATCATTTGGAAGAATAACAATCCATTCCTCCCCCAGAGTTAGAGACCTGTAAAATCTATGCCAAGGCACATTGAAGCACTTCTCACAGCTCATGGTGGCTCAACAACATACTGAGACACTTTGGTTTTCCCTTCAATGTGTCAACCATCTGTATGTACATTTGTGCTACTGTTAGCATTTTCAGCATTTTTTATATACCCTTATGTTCTCTACCACAAATTTAGACATGCAATTTGTTATAGATAATATTTTGAAAATACTGCAGTATCCAAACCTGGAGCAGACATAAGATGTTAAAAATATGTTAATTGCAATCATAACATTAAGTACAGGGTGATTTAACATTGGTATTGATTCCTGATTAAATAAACTTACACCACTGGTAATATTACATTGCCATTGATGAGTGCATAATGTTACACTGTAGGGTCCGTGGCTCAAATGAGGTTGTGGAATAAAATTGTTATTTGGGGATAATGTGCATACATTTGCTGGAAATGTGTGTATCTACTAGAATTTCAGTGGTTTCCCAGCCAAACATCTTTAGCACAAAAGATTGATATTATGAACCCTTTTCTCCTGTGTGACCTTTAGATTGTCTGGCACAGTATAGCATTTTAAACACTCAAAGCAGCTTTAATGATTAACAACATAAAAGCAAATTTGGTAGGAACTAATCATCAGTGTGTTTGATGGTCACATTGATGAACAATTTCCCATTGTCAAAGCCTGACCACTACGTATAACCATGTGTCGATTTAGGGAACTATGTTTAATCTCTTCCCACAGTCAGAGCAGTAGCGTGGTTTCACCTTCAGTGATTAGTTACTGGAGATAAACTCTTCGCACAGTCAGAAGTGATGAGGCTTGTCTTATGTGTGCACTCTTTGATGATGAGTTGTAAGTTCTTGTGATGTAATGAAACTTTCCCCACAGTCAAAACATGAGTATGTTTTAACACTTGTATGAATTAGCTGGTGACAATCGAGTTTACTTAGTTGCGAGAAGCACTTCCCACAGTCAGAGCAAAAGTAAGGTTTCAAACCAGCATGTTTTAGCTGGTGGATTTTAAGGTTACTAGGCTTACAGAAACTTCTCCCACAGTCAGAGCAGGAGAAGGGTTTCACACCAGTATGCATTAGCTGGTGACTTTTTAGTTTTCTCAGGTGGGAGAAGCTCCTTCCACAGTCAGAACAGGAGTACGTTTTCTCTTCAGAATGTATTTGTTGGTGACTGGTAAGGGAAATAAGTTGAGAGAAACGCTTCCCACAGTCAGAGCAGGAGTATGGTTTCTCTCCAATATGAATTAACTGGTGACGTTTAAGATATCGAAGTTGAGAGAAACTCTTCCCACAGTCAGCGCAGGAATATGGTTTCTCTCTAGTATGGATTTGTTTGTGACTCGTGAGATTACCAATTTGAGAGAAACTTTTCCCACATTCAGAACAGTAATGAGGTTTCTCTCCTGTGTGCACTCGCTGATGAATATTAAGATCAGATGATTTAACAAAACTTCTCCCACAATCAGAGCAGGAGTAAGGTTTAACACCAGCATGTATTTGTTGGTGACTTCTGAGGGAAATAAGTTGAGAAAAACTCTTCCCACAGTCAGGACAATGGTGAAGCCTCTCATCTTTGTAGTCTTCCTGATGTTTTTCTCCAGATGTAGGACATGTTTCCACCTCAGGACTCTCTGCTGTGTGAAGGACAAATGCAATCACAAAGTTTAGTTAATGCAGTAATTGACAAATTCCTTAGAAATTGGCTATTAGACCAAGACAGATGAGAAAGACTTTCTTGCTAAGAACACAATACAATCACCAGGATTTTTTTTAGGGATATGCCATGGACTGATCGGAAAGGTGCGAGTCAATGTCTGCTATTTAGCGGTTCGCACATGTAGAGTGCTTTAAAATTCACTCCTACAATTTGACTGTAGCTTCTTAATGATTTGTGACACTAAGGCATTTTGGTAAAATCACAATCGAGAGCAATGCATATTTTTCTCTCCCCAACACCATTCTGCTGAAAACTATAGACCTAAATACTTCAGATTTGAATATGGTTTACCTACATTGACATATAAAGGTGTGTAATAAATTGAGAATGAAATTGCTTGATGAAACATGTTTCAACTATGTTAAAACGTAAAACATGTTAATAAAAAAACTTTCATCTTAATTCAACTTTAATAAAAAAGTTAGGTTCAATATTTTTTGCACCAGCAGGCCCAGAGAAAAGAAAAACAATTACTATCAAACAGTTTGAGAAAGGCTTCTTTAGATAACTACTAAATAAATAAAAAACGATATACGAAGTACCTCACTAAAACGTGTCACAGCACAAAACTTGCTTGTTTATTGAAAAGTAAAATGCAGATTGAATGAAAGCACACTGCCAACATTTATCTATATATATAATCAGCTCTTACCATGACTATCTGCATATCCAATATCTTTTTCCTCTTCTTCGGCTTTAATGACATTCAATCCCAGAGTTTTATTGAAGACTGACTGCTTCGCTGACGCCATCTCTGGAACCTGCAGCAGACACTGGGCTCCACATTCACAGTCAGGACCCAGTGACACTTTTTGGGGCTCAGTGTGAAAGGAGAGCAGCATGCATGGTTTGTCCTCCCTGTTCTAAAATAAGGACCAAATCATGTCTATATATGTCTATTGTATATTAATACAAATGTAACAATACAGTTGCACAGCAACAATGAACTGGAGGACTCAAAATAAGATCGATGATGAATACTAAGTACAGTCAATAACAGAAGGTTAGGATCTAAATATGGCAAATCATAGGGTTAGCAGTAGCAATATGGACAATGTAGCCATTGTTAGTAAATGAATTACCCAACTTTAACCTGTATTATATAATAATTAAAGCAGTTGTAAGTGCAATAACTTCAGGTAGTGTCTGATCAGCAAGATATAACAAGCATATTGAATTGTAAGGGTAAGCAATAGACAAATGTGCAATAGGGTCACAGGGGTCACCATCCTTCTCTATAAAAAGACCATTGAGGTGTCTACACTGTCTGAACATGTACAAATGATAATAAAAGAGACAATCACACTCAGACACATCACTGTATTGGTGAGTGTACCTACTATCGGTGCAGAAAATCCATCCTGTTTCTAGATTTAAACATTTTGGAAAAACTCTACTTGCAGCTATCTGATGACTACTGAAGCAAAAGAGATTTCCATGACTACCAACACTATATGGACAACCAAACCTGTAAAAATGAGAAAAAACACACAGAAAAAAATATTTGGCCCCTCCTGATTTTGTTTGCCCACTGACTTAGAAATGAACAGTCTATAATTTTAATAGTAGGTTTATTTGAACAGTGAGGCAGAAAAACGCATGTAAAAAATGTAATAAATATATTAGCATTACAATGAGGGAAAATAAGTATTCAACCCATCTGCCAAACATGACTTAGTACTTGGTGTCAAAACCCTGGATGGCATCACAGAGGTCAGACTGTTCTTGTAGTTGGCCACCAGTTTTACACACATCTCAGGAGGGATTTTGTCCCAATCCCCTTTGCAGATCTTCTCCAAGTCATTAAGGTTTTGAGGCTGACGTTTGGCATCTCAAACCTTCAGCTCCCTCCGCAGATTTTTTTATGGGATTAAGGTTTGGAGACTGGCTAGGCCACTCCAGGACTTTAATGTGCTTCTTCTTGAGCCACTATATTGCCTTGGCCGTGTGTTTTGGGTCATTGTCAAGCTGGAATACCCAACCACGACCCATTTTCAATGCCCTGCCTGAGGGAAGGTGGTTCTCACCCAAGATTTGACAGTACATGGCCTCGTCCATTGTCCCTTTGATGAGGTTAAATTGTCCTTTCCCCTTAGCAGAGAAACACCCCCAAAGCATAATTTTTCGACCTCTATGTTTGACGGTAGGGACGGTTCATGGGGTCATAGGCAGCATTCCTCCTCCTCCAAACACACTGATTTGAGTTGATGCCAAATAGCTTGATTTTGGGCTAATCTGACCACAACACTTTCACACAGATCTCCTCTAAAATCAGTCAAAAGTTCATTGACAAAATTCAGATGGGTCTGTACATGTGCCTTCTTGAGCAGTGGGACCTTGCAGTCACTGCAGGATTTCAGTCCTTTACCACGTAGTGTGTTACAAATTGTATCCTTGGTGACTATGGTCCCAGCTGCCTTGAGATCATTAACAAGATCATCCCGTGTAGTTCTGGGCTTAATCCTCACCGTTGTCATTATCATTGCAACTCCACGAGGTGAGATCTTGCATGGAGCCCCAGACCGAGGGAGATTGACAGTTCGTTTGTGTTTCTTCTATTTGCGAATAATCACACCAACTATTGTCACCTTCTCACCAAGCCGCTTGGCGAAGGTCTTGTAGCCCATTCCAGCCTTGTGTAGGTCTACAATCGTGTCCCAGACATCCTGGGACAGCTCTTTGGTCTTAGCCATGGTTGAGGGCTTGGAATCTGATTGATATGTGGACAGGTGTCCTTTAAACAGGTAACAAAATTAGATTTGTAGCACTCCTTTCAAGTGTGCTCCTAATCTCAGCTCATTACCTGTAAAAAGACACCTGGGAGCCAGAAATCTTTGATTGAGCGGGGATCAAATACTTATTTCCTCAATAAAATGCAAATCAATGTGTACAATTGACATGAATTTTTCTGAATTTTTGTTGTTTTTCTGTCGCTCACTTTCAAATAAACCTACCATTAACTTAGAGACTGATCATTTTTTTTTCAGTGGGAAAACAAACAAAATCAGCAGGGGATGGATTTTGTGTATTTATATATAGATACATACAGTGGGGCTAACAAGTATTTGATACACTGCTGATTTTGCAGGTTTTCCTACTTACAAAGCATGTAGAGGTCTGTAATTTTTACCATATGCACACTTCAACTATGATAGACGGAATCTAAAACAAAAATCCAGTGATTGATTTTTAAATAGTTAATTTATGGAATCTGTATGTATTCCATTTCATTTTATTTCTAGATTCTTTTATTTCTTTCTTTTCAGATTCTTTCATTTCTGTATTTGTCTGGATTCTTTTATTTTTGTACTTACTTATTTCTGTATTTCCTAGTCCTTAAAGGAAAGGTTCACAATTTTTTTATCCTGGGTCTTATTTTCAGATTATGTAGCCTAATCCTGGACTGTGGAGAAATCTTTTGGAATGAATACAGCTTAGATTTTATTTATTTTTTAAAGGATACCTCTCCCAGCTAAAATGGAAGTGAACGGGGCAGCGGATTTAGTGTTTGAAATTAAATGACACATTTGGTTTTCCAAAACTGTAAGGCCAGGGTTATATTGATAGAGGTCTCCAAATGGTCTGTCCCGGGGGCCCTAGCATTGAAATGGGTTACTTTCAGTGCCAGTGCATAGGATTAGACTCGTAATTTAAGCAATCATATTTTCTTGGGCCTATACACTGGCATTGAAAGCAACTCATTATCCCTGTCAGAACCCCTGTGAGAGACCCGCAAAGACAGGTCTTTTTGCAGCCTATCCACTTTCCAAAATCCCAGTGTTTTTTCTATAGACTAACTGGCATAAATGTGCACTGGTAAAAGTAGTATCCACTCAAATATTAACCATCTGTCACACAACCTTGAGGATGGTCATATTCTAAAGGGGAGACCTAAGTGTTCCATGATTTCATTGGTGTGGTTTGGAGGTTCCAACAAATATAGATCTACATATTTGGAGATTGCCCTAAATGCCGGTGTCATTGTTCAGTGATTTAACATGTGATTTTCTCCAGTTTGGCTGAAGTCTCTTCATTGTTTTGAACATGATTTATGCCTTTGAATTAAGCTCTAAGATACTAGCACAGCACCAAGGTTAAAAATAAGTTATTTTAAATGTCAAGTCAAACAGCAGCGGTCTACCAAGTCTTCTAACCATTTTTGCAAGCTACAATGTAAGACAAAAAGTTTACCAAATAGGACCATGGAGGAAAGCAGTACGAAAAAAAACATCTAGAAGGTTGTCCGTGACTTAGTAAAATTTAACAGGCCACAAGGATGTTCGCGATATTAGAATACAGCAAATTGTTAAAAATTATAAGACAGTTGGAAAGCAAATGCAGACATCAGAAAAAGTGCCTACAAGAGATTTCCTGAAAGCAGATACATTTGTAATTTTTTTGCTAAAATCTATTGGAGGTCTATCAAGGCCATGGCTGCAGCCTACCGGAATGAATAACGACACAGGGCAGATTTCACTTCAAGCGGTTCAAAGATTATTGTCATTTGCAATAACAAGTTATGGCAATGAAATGCTTGGTTCTCCTACTCCTGACAGTGCAGTTAAAAGTAAAAAACAGTAACAGTAATTAAAAATAATACAACATAATCAATCAATCAAAAATAACACTATACAAAAACCTGCATAAATAATAATAACTATACAACTGTACAACCGTAGTGCAATGTAAGTGACAGGTGTGCATGGGACTATGGATGGAAGGGAAGAGGGGAAACGTAAAGAATACTAATATGTATCTGGACATCAATAAAAAGTCGTGTACTTTCATAAAGTCTCTGCTGCGCCAGGATAAATATAAGCGAGCATATTTAGCAATGGACGGAGCTATCTGACAAACGTTGCTGAGGTAAAATGCTAAATGTCCATATTAACTAGGGTTAGCTAGCCATGCGGATAAATAAAGCGAATCGATGTTCCTAGCACAGCAAATAATATCTGGATATAGTCAACATCGTGTCCTTAAATTCTCGGTATGTTACGTGACTGAGCTAGCTAGCGTGGTACACAAATCCAGACAGCTAGCCAGCCAGGGATGCAGCAACCATACAGCACTTATAGCTAGCTACGCTACAGTAGCAATTACACCTATAAATGGACTCACTGCAGACTGAAACCCGCTGTAGGTGGTAAGACGTCCTCTGCTCATCACAACATGATCCCAGTAATGTTTTTTCTTCTTCTTCCACTTAAATTAATGGCTAATCGCATCTATTGAAGGTGCATATACCGCCACCTACCGTACCGGAGTGTGGGGCCGCTCAAGGCCTGTCTTTCCTATATCCTGTAGCCATAAGAAATCGGCATATAGCCTTAGCCACCATTCCACTCCCCTTCGCACCTCCCAGCAGCCCCTCTACATCCCACTTCCTACCCTCCCCTCTAACCTTCTCAAACAATCTTTTCCTCTCAACTTAATACTGCTCACAATACATCAACACATGTTCATCCGTTTCCTCCACTTGACACCCATCACACAGCCCTGTCTCATGCTTACCTATCACCTTCAATGATGCGTTCAGTCCTGTATGCCCTAAATGTAGTCGACACAAGATCACCTCTTCTTTCCTACACCCCATATTCCTTACCTCTACCCTCACTGTCCGCTGTACCCCATAAAACCCTCTCCCCTTCCTGATACCATCCCACTTTCTCTGCCAACTGTCAACACCTAACCTTATCAACACCTAACCTTACCACCCCTCCTTCCTACACGCACTCCTAGCCAACCTATCAGCTTCTTCATTACCCTCCACACCAACATGAGCCGGCACCCAGCAGAACCGAACCACCACACCTGTCCTCTCCAATCCCAACAACACCATCATCTCCAGTCACCTCTATCTGAGCTTCCAGTCTGTAAACTGCCTAACACCACTGCTGAGTCAGAACACACTACCACTCTCAATGGTCTCACCTCCTCCACCAACCTCAACCCGAGAATCATCGCCACCATCTCTGCCGTATATACAGACACCTGGTCTGTCATACTCTGAGCCATCTGTACGTAAAATTCCGGCACATACACCCCCACACCAACCCTTCCACTCTCTGGATCCTTTGACCAATCTGTATATATCTGGAGAAACATGTAGTACTCCTCACCAACATACCTTTCCACACATCGACCCATGCACCCCTCATCCCACTCCTTCCTTCCCTCTAACAAACTGACATCCACCCTTGGCTTCGGAAACAACCAATGCAGAACTTTACCCAGTGCGACTGTAGGCCCCACTTTCCTCTCACTTAATCCATACTCTTCTACCAACTTCCCAATCATTCACCCATACACCTTCACCTTGCCCACAGCCTTGACGGCTGGATGCCCCTTCACGCTCCCCTTTAATCTGACCCAGTACGCCAGCGCCAGTTTATCCCGCCTCAGTTCCAGTGGCATCTCCCCAACTTCAACTTGCAAGGCCTCAACCGACGTTGTCCTAAACACACCCACACACCAGAGTAAATCCATTTGCTTCCCAATCATACCCTACCACTACCCGTATAAGGTTCATAGCCCTTCGACATCTCACAGCAATATACTGCACATGGGTCCTCCAAGGGAACTCCTCATCAAACCATTTGCCAAGGAGTTGTTAACATCAGCATCTCGACTGTCTTGTGAGCAACATTAAAGAAAACGTCCGGGTCACAAAAATAAGAACATTTTCAAAATAAAAAAGACCAACTTAATACTTCAAAACTGACAAATTGAGTTTATTAATTGTTTAAGATATTGTACTTCTCAAACATTGACAACAATTCATATTTGATCATATTTATGAGTAATTTCAGTAAAATGTGAGTATTAAAACACGGTCGAAGGGCAAAATTTAGACAATGACTGAATATGGAACACATATTGCCTCATTGCTCATAAACTATTGAATATTCCAGAAAGAAGGCAATGTAGGAAATGTCCAGGGGAGTGTGTAGAGTGAGACAAACATGTCTAATCATGGGGAATGGTGTGCTACATCAAGCAACACAATATTTTCCACACACTCTTTAGCCCCCAATGCAAAACACTTTATAGACTGTACATGTATACAGTATATTGCCCTATAGAGAAAAAATATTCTATACACCACAGTGAATGTATTGTAGGAAATGTTCAGAAGGGTGGGTTGAGTGACTGTATGCAAAAAAATCAAGGAGCACTGTGTATTTGCAATTTTTGTCATAACCCCCCCTCATTTTTCCAGACAGATCAGTATGACCCCCCCAGGAAAATAATGACAATTATTTCCATTTACCCTGACCCTCCCAATAAACAATACAAACCTACACTGTTGCATATGTTTTTTCACGATTAGTACTTATTGTACATTTTCCTGTATGCGGGTGGATGTCCTTTCAGGATTATTATTTATGTTCCATATGCTGTATTTTATATTTTACTATTACTTTTTCCCCCCAGGCAAGTTGATTAGGAAACAAATTATTTTACAGCAATAACATGGGGGGATGTTACAGGTGGAACAATTAATAGTTAGATGCTCTTACCTCTGGGCAACATCTTTGTGTCCTAATGTGGTCATGTTTCTTGGCAAAGTGGTAGTGAGCTGAGAGAAAGTAGGCTTGAGAAACTTAACACAACACAGATGTGCTAACTAACTCTTGAGCACAGGTGTATGGATAGGACACATGTCCTGTCCATACCTCTTGCTAGGAGTTGCCCATGTGACTGTCACAGGCTTGAGGGATAGGACCATTGACAATAGGTTAGAACATACCATACAAGGGTCATTTAGGCCTTTCTTATTGGAGGGTATTTGGCTGGGTTTGACACTAGGCCGCCTCCCTTTTATTAGGTATAAGTACTGTGGAACTTCCTGTATTATTTGGAGAGAGGGAGAGAGAGAGAGAGAGTGGGAACTATGACCTGTTAACATTGACGTCTCATGCTGAATAAAGATGGCTTTCCCCTGACTTTTGGTTGCATAACTTTTGTTCTTGGACATCAGAGAACAGGAAGCTAACAGAACGGACCGGTTAGGCTATGCTGTATCAAAACCTTCATCCTCCCATTTTCTCAACAAACCCGTAGTCACTCCTCCTTTGTTATAAGATAAAACACTGTTCAAAGTAACTAAGTGCAGCCTTCCAACCTTGAAAATGTGAGACTGCTTCTGTTTACCAATGGAAATAGAAAGATTTCAGGATTCCCTTTCGATGCAGCCATTTCTAGTGAATGTGTCTTGGAAATCACTCATTGCGCTACTACTGCATAAGTGTTATAATGTGTTACATTTTCTAATGTAGCAATGCAAACATTCTAGCTACAGCCGTTTAACTTATTTCATTTTCTTTGCTTGTTTTACTTTGTTTTTATGTGTTGTCTGTGCAGGAGGATACCACTAACTCTAAGACATGTGCCTGTGTGAAAAGTGATATTACATTTCTATGGTTTGGTGAGGGTCCACTGATAATAGATACAGTGTATATAAAAATCTACACAGCCCTGTTAAAATGCCAGGTTTATGTGATGTAAAATAATGAGACTTTTTCCACTTTTAATGTGATCTATAAAGATGAAGATTAACCCCACAGATGTTCAATAGGATTCAGATCAGCCAGAGCCCAGACTTAATAACCAGGTTATTGTGAGTTTTTATTTTTCCCCTCAAAGATTTCAGTTTGATTTTCTATGAACCATATTATAGGTCACATTAAAGGTGGAAAAAGTTCTGATATGATTTATCTTATCACAAAACAATGGCATTTTAACAGGGGTGTGTAGATGTTTTAGATCCACTGTACCTTATAGAAGATGTAAGGATTGTACACAGTATGTCAAGCAGGATCATAATTTAATAGAATGGGTTTTCAGAAGATATATTGCAAGCTAATTCAAGCCAATTACTCTCTAGTATTATAACCATCAAATGAACTTTTACAGAAAATATTGACACCACTCTTTTTTATATACCTACTAAATATTCCCTACAGATAGTACAAACAACACTTCAGACCGAATAAGCGGAGCCAGCCTAGAAATGCGAATGTCACTGACTCTTGTTAAATAGCGTACTGGTTTGAGATAGGAACAACAGATCCCGCGTTCAACTCTCATCACAGTCAAAATAAATTATTCCTTAGGACCGACAAAAACTTTGCTAGCTACAACCTTCAGTAGCTATGTTATATGAAGTCTAAAATAAAACAGTTCTTGTGGATTTTTGTATTTGTTCAGGATAGCCGAACACTTCGCTGGCTACACGATTCTCTCATCGTTTCAGTTGACGAAAAAGTCAGTTATCGTCACCTATACAGTGGGGCAAAAAAGTATTTAGTCAGCCACCAATTGTGCAAGTTCTACCACTTAAAAAGATGAGAGAAGTCTGTAATTTTCATCATAGGCACACTTTAACTATGAGAGACATAATGAGAAAACAAAATCCAGAAAATCACATTGTAGGATTTTTTATGAATTTATTGGTAAATTATGGTGGAAAATAGTCTTCCCAGCCTAGCGCAGGTCTACAATTTTACTTCTGGTGTCCTTTGATAGCTGTTTGGTATTGGCCATAATGGAGTTTGGAGTGTGACTGTTTGAGGTTGTGGACAGGTGTCTTTTATACTGATAAAAAGTTAAAACAGGTCCCATTAATACAGGTAACGAGTGGAGGACAGAGGAGCCTCTTAAAGAAGAAGTTACAGGTCTGTGAGAGCCAGAAATATTGCTTGTTTGTAGGTGACCAAATACTTATTTTACCAATAAATTCATAAAAAATCTCATTTTGTCTCTCATAGTTGAAGTGAACCTATGATGAAAATTACAGGCCTCTCTCGTATTTTTAAGTGGGAAACTTTGCACAATTGGTGGCTGACTAAATACTTTTTTGCCCCACTGTATTAATAGTTATTGTATCAATGTCATTCACAAATGGCTAATAAGCTGTTAAAATAGCTAGAGACAAAAGTCATACAGTTCATAGATGCTATTTGTGGTGGAGGTTACCTTAATAAGAAAGATTAGTCAGTTTAACACAATGCTTAATGGTGTCTATTGAAATGTTCAAACTTTGCGTGATGTTCATGCGTGACCGAAAAATATAGGGCCGATTTCGCAGACAGATTGACCCTAGTCTAGTACTAAAAAGCTTCTCTTGTGGGTAACCCTGGTTCTAATCCAGTGTGGGCAACAACATTCATTACTTCCAATTGCAGGCCGGCTGAACTAGGCTTGCCTGGTTCCTATTCTGGTTATCCTGTGGTGTAATGAGAAATGTCTCTTGAGGAAGAGTGGATGTGGATTTGACAAAGATAAGCTTATGGCCCCATCATCTCAAACGGACCCCTGATGATATTATTCAGGGTTCCTGCATAACATTTTCTTTAGGGATTTGCTTTACTATTTTTAAATTAGGGTTTGGGGTATATAGACAAGGTAGAGTGGTGCCAAAATGATGGTGTTTTAGGAAGGCAGATTGGATAGAGTATAAGCGTGTGTGTGGAGGATTGGGGGACGTTGCGGTAGGGGAGTAGTCTGTGGATGTGTGTGCAGAAAGGGAAACAGCTAGGATATTTGCGGCTGCAGTGCTGTTGATTCCGATGTTCAAAAGTGGTGGTCAAAGTGGTGGCAGCCAGTCCTCGGCGGGAGGCGGCGGCCAGTCCTCGGCGGGCGGTGGCGGCCAGTCCTCGGCGGGAGGCGGCGGCCAGGCCTCGGCGGG
>JACXGJ010011719.1:0-19262 GCA_016801105.1 Esox niger | reverse complement strand
CTCTCTGTGTGTTATTCCATTGTTCTAAAAAGCAGGTAAGTTTCCCTGTCTCCTTTTTTTATGCACGCCATAATTTTGAGTGGTTGTTGACTAATTATGTTTGTTAGTGTTTAAACCTAAACGGTTTGCTGAATGTGTTTATTGCAATGATCTGAGTTTGGTATAGTGAGTCACATTGTTGAATGACAACATGGTGAAAATTGCGCTTTACATAGACAATAGTGTGTAGGCAGGAGAACAGATGAATAATCCTTTTGCGTCTTCTGGAACTCTGGAAAATGGATTAGCAAATATTGTCCATAGAACCAGTTTTAGTGTGTATGAGCAATCGTGAAAAACTATAACAGGGGTGTCATTATCATTGCTTAGTGTTCTCATCTCATTGACTATTAATCAGTACTATGATTACAGTGAAACAGACATAGACAGTGACTCGTCTTTACAGTAGTACTGATGCCAAAAGACAAAATGACACACAAACATGCCTTTTTAGCAGTTCACTGTAAGTTTTTTTTCCATCACCTTGGTCTGTGTCAGCTGAGCTGCTTGAGTGGGAGCTGGAGGAGAATCTGGAAAAACAAGAGGCATGAAGGCACCAGAGGTGTGAAAGGGAAGGAGGAGATAAAGAATACCTGAGTGAGCATCTAAGAAAACAGAGAAGGTTGTGGATACAGCAGTAAACAGCTGAGATAGGAGGTAGAAGATACAGGAAAGAACAGCTGAGAGAAGAGGGAGAAAATAAAGGACTGAACAGCTGAGAGAAGAGGTAGAAGAAACAGGAAAAAAACAGCTGAGAGAAGAGGTAGAAGATACAGGACTGAACAGCTGAGAGAAAAGGTGGAAATACAGGACTGAACAGCTGAGAGAAGAGGTACAAAATAAAGGACTGACAGCTGAGAGAAGAGGTACAAAATACAGGACTGAACAGCTGAGAGAAAAGGTGGAAATACAGGACTGAACAGCTGAGAGAAGAGGTAGAAAATAAAGGACTGACAGCTGAGAGAAGAGGTACAAAATATAGGAAAGAACAGCTGAGAGAAGAGGCAGAGTAGAGCGTAAATACAGATGATTTGTTTAATGCACATTTCTGCAGAACATTCCTGGCCCAACTCAACCTTACTCACTTATAATGGGTTCTCCTGTAATGAGTCCAGGTTAGGGCATATGTACTACAGCAAATTAAGAGTCCTTCCTTTTCTACCCCTTCTATGTATTGAACCAATTGTTGGTAAGCCAAAGCAGTCATACACAGCAGTACACTGAAGTAGGAGAGCAGCTCTCACTCAGCCCATTCAAAGACATCGTCTTTCCTGTCATCCCAACGGTGGCATCCCAACGGTTCCTCTAATGCTAGGACATCAGCCCATCAGCCGAAAATGTTTATCATCCCGTTTCCAAATACAGTTGGGACACTGCATAAAATGCTAATAAAAACAGAATGCAATGATGTACAATCATTTATTCATATATTTCATTGAAAATAGTACAAAGAGAACATATCAAATGTTAAAGCTGTGTTTCATCACCTGTTCTTTCAACAATACTCTGTTAACGTTTGGGAACTGAGGAGACTAATTGTTGTAGTTTTGAAAGTGAAATGTGTTCCCAGATTTGCTTGATATAGGATTGCTGCTGCTCAACAGTTCGGGGCCTCTTTTGTTGTATTTTTTATATCATTATGCACCAAATGTTTTGACCGGTATGGGTTAGTGGGTGACCGGTCTGGACTGCAGGCATGCCAGTTTATCACCCAGTTTGTTTTTCAATTGAATTGTTCACGTTACAGGTCACATTACAGGTGGAAAATGTTCTGACATGATTTATCTTTGTCTCATTTTTTTCCATCACAAACCCTTGGCATTTTTACAGGGGTGTGTAGACATTTTATATCCAGTGTATCGTAAGATGAATGGACTAAGCTAACTGTCATTCTGTATAAGAACATTGCTCAATAAATAGAAAATGCTGTAAAATGGAGGAGATCAACCATACTCAAATCAGTTGGAGGGCTTGTCACTGGTGGGAGAGTAAAAGGCACAGGCTTCAGGTTGTTATTTAAATTGGGGGAAATGGCATTCTGCCTCAAGGCCACAATTGACTACTATTGACTGCAGAAATCAATGTAATTGTGACTGAAATAATTGGAGTGCATTTCAGCTTAGATCTAGTTTTAGAAACGGGTTCATATAGAGGACAAATTATGGTTTAATGTTATGCCGTGGAAGTAAAAGTTTAATGTTTTAGACAGTGGAAGTAAAAGGGTGAAGAAGTTGTGATACACACAAAAAAACAGTAATAACTGTAGACATTGTCTTTCATTATATTCATTCAGCAAAGAGGATCCCAAAAACAAAGTGACAAAAATGAAATATAAAAGAATAAACTTTTTTTTTATTGTACCACAGGTATACAATCGTATAGTTTTCTAAACTAGTTATCTGCAGTGTTTGTAAGCCAGGAGCTAGTGGCACACTATTGACACTTCCTCCCCAAGCTTGGAGGTCTGGAGGCAAGGTTAACTAGTAGCAAGGAATACAAGTCAGAGCATGTAGTGACACAGATGTGGTGCTTTGTGTCTGTAGCATCAACATGAGACTGACTCTCTATTTATGTTCACGTATCATCCACAGTACCAGCAACTATTTGAGGAACACTCCATAGCCTATGTACAGTCAGCCGTTAAGGCAGAACACATTTCTAATTTACTCACTGCAGCAGGAAAGGTGTTCATTCAAGATGTCTTAATATGATGTCACCTTGATCAATGAAAGTCAAATAGTCACCAATACTTTTGGCATGTTACTGTACTAATCATGAAAAGCACAATAGGATTTCAAACAGATAATCAAACAAATTTTAACAAGAAATATCACAACAAATGCAAATGACATACAAAGAATACCCTTTGAATAAACACACATAAGAAGATGAAGGAAGAATATAATCAGCAACAGATACTGCTTTTAGAGTGAGCTGCTAATAGAGATGTCAGAAGCCCATGGCTAACAGAACTAACTGCTGTATACATGAAGGAGCATATAGTCTTCATCAACTTGCCTTTCTGTACTTTTAGTGAACTCATTACTTTTTATGACAACTTGGCAATATGAATTGTCCTCAAGTAACCTAATGTTTCAATTTGGCATTGCTATTAGTGAGTGGTTTGATTGGACTTTGGTCATAACATTTAATAGTCTCAAACATAATCACACCAACCTCCACACAAAGAAAAAGTAATCACCTGAAGAAAAAGAACAAATTAATCAAAAGTTCTCCACTTTCCAGTCTATACTGAGGCCACGTCAATGATAATGGTTTCCACCACCGCTTTAAATTTGTTCTCTTTCCCTTTGCTTTTAGTACCAGATATTTCTGTATTCTTTTATCACAGGTGTTTTCCAAATGCTTTTCCCTGATAAATACATGTTTCACAGTTGGAGATAAGAGACAATGTTGGATGTGGCACGATTGCCATCATAGGGTCCAAAGCCTGACTAGCATTTACCTGCTGCGCCAGCTACTCAGGATGTTCACTAGATTTCCAAGCCATGTGACTGTCTGTAGAATGATATTCTACTGAGTGAAACATTTGAAATTGAATACATAGCAAACTGTGCCTAATACAATGTTATCAATAAAAAGAAGTCCATGTTTTGTCATTGAGATTAGACACTGAGATCGTTATCGGTCATACTAACATCCTCCAGCTCATTTCCGTCAAACCAGATCTAAAGGGCAGAAAAATTCTGACAGAATTTACTGCTACACCTGCACTAAATCGTCATGTGAATATCCACATGCATCTATTTCTCCTGTGGGGTGACTGGCAAGGGTAAATGCTCATTTCCTGGCCATGAATGGTTTTTCGATTGATTCTTTCCTCTCCTTCCAAGTATACTCAGGTCTGCATTCTTTTGCCACAGACAACAGGATTTCTCCTGGAAAGTGGCTGACTAGAAGATGCATCTTGTTATCATCATCATCATTATTATCACAGGCTGTAATCTCCTTTTCTGAGGCACTGTGAAAAGACATCTAGTCTCTGTGAGAATGTTATTAGAGCCACAGGACACAGCACTGATTTGATTATTTGGCTCCTGAACAAGCCTCCTACAGATTCTTCAAGGTAAATTGTAGTTTGATTTTACCTGTTTTTCAAAGTAAAGTGGTTATTGAACTGAGCTAAATCATGAATAACATTATGTAGATTGTTCTTCCATATACTGTAAGCACATTTCTATTACTGATTATAATATTAATTCTTGCCTAAACGAACAAGAAATAGTACAGTCATTCTCTATTCAAACAATTATATCCCATTTTCCTTCAACATTAAAATATTTTTCCTACTGGTTTCAACTGATTCTGACTGGTTCTCAGGCTCTACCCTCCCAGCTGTTTTGACACTCCCCCCAGTGCTCAGGGTAAATGTTTGGTAGTGGTGGTGGGCATCATTATCAGAGCTGCTCATCAGATTGAAAAATGGCTCCACATAATAAGAAATAATGCAAAGAACAGAATCAATCAATCTCCATGTAGTACGAGAAAAGGATCCAGACATCCTCTTAGATGCGGTATAAATATAAACATTTAAATAAGTACTGCATAACATCAAACTGTATGAACTGCTGTGTGTGTGTGTTTATGTATGTAAAATATGTATGTATGTATGAGCAGCTGGGCTTCTCTTGAAGTCCATTATCATCTCCACAGTCTTTAGGCCGTTGAGCTCCAAGTTGTTCTGACTGCCCCAGGACACAAGATGGTCAATCTCCCACCTGTAGGCGGAGTCGTCTCCATCAGAAATAAGTCCATTGATGGTGTTGTAATCCACAAACGTCAGATGCTTGGCAGAGTGGAGACTGGAGGAGCAGCTGTTGGTGTACAGGGATAAGAGTAGTGGGGACAGGACACAGCCTTGGGGGGAGCGGATGCTGATGGTCAGGGGGGCGGACAGGTGCTTACCCAGCCTCACGTGTTGCTTTCTTGTTGGGAAGCTGTGATGCACCTGCATGTGGACTCGAGCACTCCCAGCTGAAACAGCTTGTCCTGGTGCAAAGCAGGAGTTTTGGTGTTAAATGCGGAACTGCAGTCCACAAACAGGATTCTGGCGTAGGATCCAGGGGAGTCCAGATGCTGGAGGATGAAGCGAAGAGCCATGCTTACCATCATCCACAGATCCGTTGGCTCTGTAGGCAAACTGGAGTGGATTTAGTAGTGGGTTGGCGATGGTCTTGAGGTGGGACATTACAGGGCGCTCAAATGACTCTATAACCACAAAGGTCAGGGCCATGGGACTGTAGTCATCAAGTCCCGTGATCCTTGACTTCTTGGGGACTGGGATGATGATTGGGTACTTAAAAAACCCGAAACAAAAATTCAGCATGCTAGCTAGCTAAGTGACTTTTAAAGTCCTCAACTTATTCAGCGTAGAACCCCTTATTATCGAAATAAACAACAGCAGTTTTGAAATATATCTTCTTGTACCAACTAATCATTTGATCAAGTTGTCAATGTTTAGTGATTATAGGTGACATACAAATGTTAACTAGCATGTCCTTAATAAGCATTTCTGAAATGTCAGTGGAAATATTCATATTTGCAGCAAGTGGCAAAAAAATACGACCCCCTATTATCGGCAACATTACTATAATGTTCACTAATGTTTTATTTTTTATTTGTGTTACAAATGAGAGATCAGTCTTCTCTCAAGCTAACTAGAATGTTTTAGCTTAGTTTCATGCCTTCTGGTGAAGAAAAAAATCATTGCATCACTTTGATAATACATGATGTCTGATTAGTTTCGTATGTCCAATTTCATGATTTGTAACGTGTCTAAAACATTTTCCATCTTTTAAATAAAAGCTGAAAGGGTACATTTAATAATGTAACATACAGGTTTTTCCAGTGCATTTTAATTTTGTACTTGAGAGGATTAAGTTCTCCAACCGCTAGAAACTGATGATAATATTGAGTGGTCGATAACAGGGGTTTATTAGCTAGAGCAGTGCTACACATCCAGCAAGTGGCCATCTTATATGACACCTGGGTTGGCTTCATAATTTCATTCATTTTGAATGGAAAACAGTTTAGCTAGGTAATCCAAAGAATCATCGCTTCTACGAAGTACTGAAAAAATATATTTTAATTTTTCAATTACAATTAAAATATTTTTTCCATTTTGTAATTATTGAGTATTGTGTGCATATAGATGACATGTGAATTATTGAATCAATTATAAATTAAGTTGATATCACTACAAAATGTATAAAAACAGAAGAGGTCGGAATGCTTTCCATAATGCACCCATTGTATGTTTGAATGTACACTATGTTAATGTACCCTACTCTCCCTAACCAATAAGATGCACAAAAAGAGTAGTTTATTAGCTTGATCTTACACTCAAAACATTCAATCTAACCTTTAATTGAAAAAGTATTTGTGTCATTATTATTGGCACCCCAGAAATTCTTATGAACACAATATATTAAAAGCATCTTCCAATTGATTTATATGTGTATATATATATGTATGAAATAAATAATTAAGTTAATCTGAGTCAGACATGTAAATTTAATTATTTGTAAATATATATGTATATGTGTGTGTGTGTATGTACTCACCTGTGTCCCATTTCCTCGTTTACCTGTGTATGTAGTTCAGTCTTTTCCAAGTTCCTGTTGATAATTTTTTTGTCTGTAGATACTTAAGGTCTGTGTGTTTATTTGGATTAAAACGTACCTCTTGAGAGGGTTCTTTGCCTCCTGTGCCTACTTCCAACCCTACACAGCTGTTATAAACTCACTGGTTTCGAACATAAAACAAGACTGACAACTGCTTCTAGCCTATTATAAGTGAGAGAGACAAACATCAGGTGCTGAGGGTAGAGGCATATTTCTGGCAAGATGTCCAAATAGATGGTTGGCATGGAGGTTACATTTAATTGTAGACAGGTATGTATGTATGAGCATGTGATCCAGGTCTACATCTACGTGTCCCCACAAATAACCGGAAAATAGAGGAAAAAACACAACAAATCCTACATTTGGCTGCATTGTTTTAGTCATACAATTGGGGATATTAAAATTGGGATTTGGACATTAGGGCTAGGGAATAGGGAACATGGATTTCAGAGTAAAAGTTCGGTTTCCACGACTATCGATAGACCTGTGTATGTATGAATTTCTGTATTTGTGTCTGCCTGCCTTCATGCCTTTGCGCAGGCGTGTTTGTGCATGGTGTTCTTTGTCCGTGCATGCACGTGTGTGTGTGTGTGTGTGTGTGTGTGTGTGTGTACGTTCCTGCCTGTGTGGGTGCTCAACATGTTGTGTGACGTGTTTAATATGAGTGTGAATATCCCCCCTCTCCACCCCAAATGGTGATTATAGACCTCCATCTCTCCATTGATTCACCTATCCCCTTTCCCCATCAACAGCAGACACAGACCCTGTACTGAACAGGTCCTGTTGATAATGGACACCAGTGACAAAATGGACCTGTCACGGGTCAAGAGCTCACCTGTTTATAGTTCCCTTAGCCCACTCACAAGCAAGATAGAATCAATGCTTAGCGAAACTGAGTGGTTGAATGGGGGCACTATGACTCCAAATGGATTCTGGCTGCTCATGTCCAAGGTATTTGTGATAATGCCTTACAAAATATATACATTTGCATACACGTACACAAACTCATTCTCACACACACATACTGAAGCAAATAAATAACAACTTAATTGTTATAAAACCATCCCCAACCGTACAGAATCAGTCACTCATTCAGCAAGTCAGTCAGTCAGAGAGTGAGTTTATTTTTTTATCTACTGTTAAACTGATCATGAGTGAATGCATCAGTTCTTCAATATCGAACAAAAAGTGTGAGTGCATGAAACAGCTCCCTCCCTCACTGTCCACATTCTCCATCCTCTTTTTTAATTGTTTGTCTCTGGTGGCCGTCTTCTATTAGTCTTTATCTGCTACTCTTTGTATTTTGACCCTCTGCCTGCTGTAATACACATACATACATACACCCATGTTGTGTAGCCGGTCGTGAGGAGGTATGTTCTCCTCTCTCCTAGACACTCACACTACTTATGTGTTTCTATTCCCCATTGCTAGTATTAACCCAACATCACATCCTGCCCTTTGGCCCTGGTTCCTCACAGTAATTTATTTTCTAAATAAAGGCCTTGACTGCGGCAGAGGGGGAGAGAGGAACAGAGTGAAAGAGAGAGACAGAAAGAGAGGGTGTGAGGGGAATGAATTTCTCCTTGTGTTCGGCCTCAGTGACATGTATGGCCTGAGGGAGAAGACTTGCTGAACGCGGTGCTGAAATGGATACAGAATAAAACAGCAACAATGACTACATCGCTGTGTTTGAATTAAACCCAATGCCCCTAAGAGCTATATTTTAATCACTGACTGTTACTGGAACAGCAACAGTGATAGTTCCAATCCCATTTACACTAAAACAGCTGACATAGGACATTTGAAATGTTATATTAATGCAAAAGAGCAGGATGACCAACAAAAGCTGCCTTTGCTCGTTGATGTTGCCATTAAATATCCAATGACTAAAGTTGGCAGTTAAGATTATTTGCAAGGGTTGTGATACAGAAAGGTAAAATACAGAATTATATTCAAGACAGCGAGGACGCGGCTCCTCGTGTGAGTATGTTTTTTCTCACTGGTGTATATGCAAGGCAACCATTTCTCATCCTGTTGATCAGTTGACATGGCTCCGTGTGACGGAATCTAGCGATGCATTGTTTGCACATTGGCTATAACAGTACTGTAAGTATGAACTACATTCTTACTGAAGTCAAAACAATTCTACGCAGGCTTTGGAAACTGTATACAACCAATAGACTCATACAGATACATTTGTTGTTTTGTTCCGTTTACAAAGATTCACTTTGTAGAGGCGGCGGACTGAATTGGATTGGTTGGCACCCTTTCCCTGTCCCGCTACTGCTGAGATGGTCATGGATGTTGGGATGGACAGACTGACAATGGATGTCCATCCCAACATCTGTGTGACTAAGGGAGAAGGAGGGTGTTAAGCACATGCTGACATAATAGAATGACCATGCATGTCACTGCGTGACCACAACATAGCTCCCAAATCTTGATTTCTCACAGCAAACATCTCCTCAGTAAACCACACAGTCAAGCCATTGCCCAACGGAGCATGTCAGAAATGATCCAGATTTAGACATGTTTATGTGTGTTTTGAGAACCAAAAAAACATGTAAAAACATGACATTTATTAATCTACATATTAGCCATACGTATAGTATTCCAATCAATAATTTGGAACCAAAACGTGGACCAACAACATGCTCTTTGAAAAGGTCAAGATTGTCAGAAACATTCTACACATAACAGGAAAATATGCAGTAGGAATCAAACCATAACAAGCTTTTGAATTAAATATTTCATTTCACAGTTCAAACGGCAGTCTCGGGCTTCAATTTTGCCACCTGGAGTGTTGCTAATAGCTCAAGAACCTTTGACTTCAGAGAACATCTTTGACTCCAGATGTTTATGTTCCAACTCATACAAATTTTGTAAGGCAGTTATTTTTTAATGCGTGATTCATCACATTTATTTTATTAATGCTTTTTCTTTGCTACATTTTCAATAGATTAAAACAAAAAATTTTTGAAAAATACAACTTTTTTCAAACATTTTCTATTGTGCTATGGGAATTATGTAAATATCAAGCAGGGGTAATAATTATTTTTTGTTTAGTTCAAAGTAATACTGCTCATGTTTGAAAATCTCCTCTGCGTTGTTACCACTTGCCTTAGTAAATGTAATTTATTTATTGTATAGTGTAATATAAGTGTGATTAAAGTTAGTTTAATGGTTGTATTTGTTCATGGCACCAAATAAGCATTATTCTCACTTTTGTATTCGAACATACCAGAATGCTTTCCATATAGAAAACAGTTATTTTTATTAAAAAGTCCAAGCAGAGTTATTATAATTGATGCTAGTGAAAAGTGAAGGTAATTATAGACACATTTTACACACTTGCGTGCCCCTAATATATCTTTAGTTTTCATTAACCCCTAAATGCCAGTACATTTCAAACTAGATAGGGAAAGAAAAAGAGATAGAGGCTGACAGCCAGTGAGTGTCAGCATTTATAATCTTTATGGATTAATATGATTAATTTATGCCACCAGCATATAAATACAAATAGAAGGGGGCTGTTGTTTTGGAT
Source organism: Esox niger (assembly GCA_016801105.1). Lineage (NCBI taxonomy): Eukaryota > Metazoa > Chordata > Actinopteri > Esociformes > Esocidae > Esox > Esox niger. Next base: position 9,035 of record JACXGJ010011719.1, on the reverse strand, counting down.
AGGGTTCTGTTTTTTTGGGTACAGGGGAGGATAGTGTGTTTTTTCTCACATACAATCACACATTGCAACTGTAAAAAAACATGTTTGCCACAGACATTATGAATAGCTGTGAATCCACATTCAGTGCCAAATGTGACACATTGTTAATTGAGAAGATTTTTCCTCAGATTAGAGCTGTACTAGAAAACATATTGGGGTGTGATTGTATAGGTAGCTTCTTTTGTAGCTAAGGCAGGGTAACATGCTTGTGTGGGTGGTAATAACATTAAGTTTAGGTAAAAAGTAATTAGCGACATCAATGCACATTACTAGTTAGTCAGCTATTGAAAACGGCAAAGAAATACTGAACTACCACCCAGTCTCCCAAAAAAGTAGCCTTTATTACCCCAAAAATCATCCACGGATGCGTATTTCAAAAATCCACCAGACAGGGGCAACAAATGACTGGAAACGCTGTGTAATGCTAAAAATATCAACTTGGTGGAACATCTCACCACCAATTTGGTTAACAGAATCTACAAAGAGTTTGGGAATCTCATCTTCTACAATACATAAAATCATTAAAAGATGCAGAGAATCTGGAGAAATCTCTGTATGCAAGGGAAAAGGCTGAAAACCAATATTGGATGGCAGTGATTTTCGTGCCCTTAGACTGTGCTGCATTAAAAACCGATGCGATTCTGTAGTGGACATCACTGTATGGGCTCAGAAAACATTCCAAAATCCACTGTCCCTGAACACAGTACAAAGCTGCATCCACAAACGCAAGTTAAAACTACCATGTAAAGCAGAAACCAGCTGCTGTATAAACAAGATCCAGAAATGCGTTCTGTGGGCTCAAGCTCATTTAAGATGGACTGAGGCGAAGTGGAAAATGTGCTGAGGTCTGACAAATCAACATTTGAGATTATTTTCAGGCATGGAAGAACTGTCAGGACAAAATGATAAAACTGTCAGGACAAAATAGTTAAACTGTCAGGACAGAATGGTTGAATCAATTGAATTTGCCACAGGTGGACTAATCAAGTTCTAGAAACATCTCAATGAGGAAATTGAGTTTTATGACAAAGACTGAATAAATAGACATGAGATATACAAAAAAGAAATCATATAAATTCACCCAAATAAAAAAATGTTTTCACTTTTTCATTATGGAGTATTGTATGTAGCATGGGTGCAATATATATATATATATATATATATATATATATATATATATATATATATACATATATATAGTTTGCTTACCATCTAATCTACCCAGCTCTAGACATGTGACCTTGTTGGTCATAACGTTTCCCGGCTCCACCCGCCCCACCTTTTTGTCTTTTCCACTGGGCTAAAGTTAGGATAGTACCTGGTACCAGATACATTGTTTTAGTATCTGCTCTGTTGAGTCTCCAAACGAGCTGAGGTGATACCGAAAGGTGATCTGAAAAAACTGAAGACTTCTGATTGGACAAGAGGGACTTGTCACTCACTGCGACACGGGACATCTTGCATAAACTGGCGTGAACCCAGCGTGAAGCAAAGCAATATGAAACAACTTGTAATCCCCATCACAACCCTTGTTAGTCGCCAGGCAGAAAAGCATTGCTTTTGTAGCATATTGGATAAAAATACCTCGTCTTTTTCCTCCAGTAGGTTTTTCTATAGGTTAACTGGCATACATGCATTGGTCAAAATAGAATCCACTTTCTAATATTAACCATTCATAACACAACCTTGGGAATGGTCTTGTTCTAAAAGGGAGACCCAAAAGTGTTCCATGATTTCAATGGTGTGATTTGAATGTTCCAACAAATATACATCTACATAGTCGGGGTTTGCCCTTTAGTCCTGCCTTCTAAGCTGTTAGACACTAGCTCAGCACCAAGATTAACAATGAGTTCTTTTTAATGTCAAGTCAAACAGAAGCAGCCTGCCAAGCTTTCTAACCATTTTTGCAGTTTTCAGTGTGACAAGTCACTGCTCACGTATTCTTCCTCGCTACTGCTGGTAAACACTGCTGTCTGTACAATAGGCTACCAATGGCTAGAATAGCAGGCAATTTATAATACAATTTTTCATACCTTTTAATCGGAATGGAGGGTTACGTAGGGGTTATGTAAGTTGTTATAAATGTGTTGGAGTTGAGTTTTTAAGTGTATACACCTAAATCTATCAGAACATTGCAGTAATATCATCTTTTATATTGCAGGGCGATAATTCTATTCTTATACTTTATCACTGTTTTTCCGGATTTTGTTACATTTTGATTTGCCACTTTATGTTCAAAGCTTGTCAATTTAAACGGAAACTGATGGAGTTAATTCAATCGATTTCTCTGTGAGACGTGTAGACCTGAGTTGAACCTGTACCTAGTGGTGGAAATGTCCCCAGGTAGGTGCGAGGTGAGTAGAGTTGAGCCAGTTGAGCCGGTTCCTTGAAGTACCCGCTGCTAATGTCTTGGCGCCAGATACCACAGGGCACCTTCAGGGGTCTCGTAGAGTCCATACTTCGACAGGTCGGTGCTCCTTGTTGGTACGCGGAAGACTAAACGCATACTAGGCAGGTGACCATAATGGTTTGGCTCAGTGTATATTCTATAACACAACAAAATGTGGAGAAAGAGAGGGGGCTGAATAGTTTCCAAAGACATTGTGTACGTGCTTTGGTGGCATCCCTCCTGCTCATTTACAACATCTCTGACAGCCTCTTGCATGCAGCGGGGAAGGGGATGTGTGGAGACGAAGTGGAAGAATGGATGTACTTAGTTACCCGTTTTCTCACCACATTAGGATAGATGGCCTGCGACGTTTAAGGTGTCTTAACCTCCGTTGTGATCTTGTCAGGATCCTGTCTGCCTAGCTTTTAATTCATCTCTCTCAGTCTATACCACACAGAAGGTGTCCCCAGTGTTGACAGCCGGCGGTTCAAACGCTTGGCATTTGCAGGAACAAAAGGCACTTGCGTTGAATGGGCGCTAATGTCTCTCCTCCTGGCGGGTCTTCTCACTAATGGGCCTGTAATGAATTAGAAAAATATGCAAAAGGCATGCAAAGCACACGTCAAGATAAGGTAAAATCACCACTCCATTAATGACGATAGGCTGCAATGTTTGACAGTATACACCACCATTAACCTTTCACTGCATGTCAGAGACACATCCTTAATCTGTTTATCTACTGGTTGGTTGATTTCTAGATTTTTAAAAGTGACTTACAAGAGTTTTTCAATCCCAGTTTTTCCTTTGTTCTTTTGACTAATTACACCTATATAACATATTTTAAAAATCTCATAGGAGGCTTCTGCAGTTGGAGAATTCATTTAAATCCAGGATAGAGTTACCCATCTGATAAGACTCTCTCAGGTATATTTCTAAAAATATACAGATAAAATGGGATTTGCCATCACATTACTTTTTAAGTGTACAAATGAAATGCTTTAATTGAAAAATGTGATGCTTTTTACTTTGGGAGTTAAATTGAAATGATTATATGCCACAGCTGGTATGGCACAACCAAGGATGGAAGCTACATTTGACTTGAAACACGACCAAGGATTGAAGCTAAGAAATGCAAAGATTGGGTAATGAAACCTTGATAGGTTATGCACCTGTTCTGAGATCTAGTGATTGGAGCGTTTTTGACTTTTTCTCTTAAGTGTTGTGATACATAGAAAATCTGAATATTGGTGTTTTTGAGGAAGTGTTGAGGAAAAACGTTTTAGGTGTTCAGTGCATGTAAAAGGAACCGTCAGAACAGGCCTAGTGTCTTTCAGGCAACAAAATTGTTAATACGTTTTTTGCCTACGTAATTACTGATTGAAAATCAGAGCTATGGATAATGTTTTTTCACCTTTTTTCAAGCCTTTATTCACACAGATTAGAAGCGAGCAGTTAGAAAAGGACACAAAGTGAAATATGCAGATGAAGGAATTAAAACCCAAGATGGTACATTTATTTGGAACATCACACACTCAACCACACATTCACTGTAAATATGAACAAATTAAACTGGATATATTGCTCTAAATAGGAGTAGATAAACTTTCAAAGGATATATAGAGACTATCAAAATGAAAAAAAGTGATTGAGTGATGCATTGGACTGTTTCCCTTTCAACTAATAACTTTGGTATGACTGGTTCTTGAACCCTTTCAAGGCCAATGAGGGCTCAAGCCGGACTGGAAGCCCTGTCTTCAACGTATTTTAATCCCAGTTCATCCCACAACACATTGATCTTCCATTCATCATAAACTGAATGGAAAATTAGTAATTTTTTATGTCAAGTCAAACAGAAGCAATATAAAAGACATAAAAAGATTTTGATTTTTACCTTTATAACTCACACTATGTTTTTTGGGGCAAACTCTTAAGGGTGTATTCCTACATTGCTGAAAGCACTCAGGTTTTTAAGATTTTCTTGACCAAATTTGCTGTTACCTGTCTCTACAATGGGTCACAGCTCTGGCTAGAACAGCCGTCGATGGCTTCCAAGCCTCACATTGATTTTGCCCCTTATTGTGGCTTTGAGACCACTTCCACCATTCGTCACAAGATTTCATCAGTGCTTCTCAGCTTGGGTCATGCTTCTGCTGTCCTTGTCTGTCAATACTCTGCCGGTTTTTGCTACCAACCATAGCCAGTTAAACTTGAGATGGAGTTTGTGATCCTTTGGAAGGTGAAGTCTGACATCGACTTTGTCTTAGGTGGAGAAGGAGTGGTCTGGCGTTTTAGTGTTCTGAGCCAGACAAGGGGAAATCCAAGGTCGGTACAGTCCAATTGCTCAATGATGCGTCTCCTTGCAAAGATCTGACAGCATCTTGGATGACAAAATGGATGTGTCATTCCTTGTTCCCTCCTTAAGTGAACCAGAATGATTTACCTAATCTAAAAGTTATTATCATCTTCCCTTCCCATGTTATCAAGTTGCTCTGCTTTAAGGCTCTGAACATGATAATATTGCATATACTCAAGGAATGTTTGGAAGAAAGTATATTTGTATTCATCTTCTGCTTGTGCTGTGAGCTGTATTGGATCATTATTAATATGTTTTAACATTATTACCCATTTTGGCAGGCATTGTTGTTCAAATACTTTTTTCTCTTTCAAATTCGTAGATGCTCAATTGCCAATAGTTTTGGTGTTTGAAAGCACTTCCTTTTAATAGTGCAGGGATGTAACTGCTCTGTGATACAGTACCTTAGACCAGCGGTTCCCAACCAGGGGAACTAGGACCCCTGGGAGTACCTGGCCTATCCACAAGAGGGCTTTGGGAACTGTCATGACACCATTGGCTTACTTGGAAAATTAACTAGAGGGGATATTTCAGAGGTGTTCCAAGCAGGGCAAAATTATGTTTGTGGTACATTAACTGCCAGAACACTGCACAAGTTGGAAGGCTGATATAGTTTTTTTTATATGTAAAGCAAATTTACCTGGCTGGTCGTTCTACAGGCACTTTTTAATTGTGTGCATTTATTCATGGCTCCACTAATATTTTAATCTTTCCTCTTTCAATATCTTTGTCTTTCATTCAAAATATTTTACAAAAATCCGACCCTTAATTTGAGTGAAACAATTGACAAAATAAACATATAAATGAAAATAAATAGATATATTTCTTCAAAATATGTTTGGCTCAGTTATTAGCAGCCCTTCAAATTCTTATGAGTAAAATCTAACTGAAGTATATTCCCATTTACATTTTATGTTTTGATCACACTTTATTTTCAGAGTCACAATATCCATCTGTAGCTGTTATATAGATTGTAATAATATCAACAAACTATCAGTTGATAAACAACTGTTTCCTAAGGTTGAGTTTAGGGTTAGGTCAACAATAAGGTTTAGGGTAAGGGTTAAGCTTAGAGATAAAATAAAGGATAGGGTTAGTATATAGGTAAGGGTTAGTCTTAGTAGATAGTTAATTGAAATTTTACAGACTGTCAGTAATCTGTAGAGCATCCAAGGAGCACAGATGGAGTATTGTGGATAGTGAGTTTGTTCTACATGTCAGAAAGACTTCAACAATACATAATACACCACATACATAACCATATGTTCTTTGGGAGGTTTGCCATAAAAAGTATTTGCTATCATTAAACAAAACAACTCAATCGCCTACAATTTATCCAAGTTTTTCGAACTGTCAATGGGACTTGGTTTTATGGACAGATGAGACGGTTTAGTGACTTTCAGCAGTTTGTTCATGCAAGGATAAATTTACAGTTCTTGTTTATTATCATTGCAGAGATTTGTGCGTGTTTTTCTGTAAGCACATTTAGCTATTTTTATTCCATTTTGTTGTTACTAAGTTTTCATTTACATGTTCAGAGATATGTTTATGTTTCCATTTATAGTCATTAATTTATAGTATAGTCAGTAAATCCTCAATTTTTACTGGCTGTGGATCTGGCTGTTCTCCAGACTAAAGATCACAATGTTTCCGATACATGTATGATTATTTATCCTACCACTTCTCCCTCCCCTGACCCCAATAACTGTCACACTTCAATATATTGTAAAATTTGCCTTGAATTACTGGTAACAGAGTGCAAATACAAAAATGTCTGAACGTTTGTGAACTCACTACTGTAAGTCTCTCTGGATGAGTGTGTTCAGTTTAAAGAAATAAAAAAGAATAAGGATTTGGCATCAGAATCAGTAGAAAAACACAGAAGGACAGTGTACATTTCATGTTCTTTGTTCATCTTCCTTGCATGCACCAGCTAAAGCAGAGAAACCAGACAATGGCGAACAATAGCACTGTCAAACTTTGAAGCAGATAAGCAGAAAGGAAAGTGCCGAGTGAGCAGCACCTACGTGAAGAGCATGGTAAGTAAAGCATTCACACAACCTGATCTGCACATGCACGGAAGCTCCTGGATTTTTAGCGACAGATATACTTTGGAGGAAAATGTCAGAGAACATGTTTGCAGCCACAGCCTATTTTTATTCTCTGTTGGATCCATTGTGGTCATTACTTCATTCTTAGCAATGTTGCGCTGCTCATGTTAATGGTGTTCATTGTGTAGATGTTGATCATTTTCCTATGTTGCTGTATTGATTAACCTGTATTCTGTAGGCCCTGTTTATTTCCCAATGCTGTTTTGTTTATAGGCTATTAGCGGTTCTGTAAAATATTATCTTGGTCTATGAAGATATTAGAGATATTTAATAGCTTTATTACTTTGAAATGTAGATCTTTTATTTTCTAACATTGTATAACAATTTCTGAATTTATGTAGTCTAAATCAATAAAATTGTGTTTTACTGCCATTTTCATTTCAATGCCAGAAAAATTACACTAACAATGAGCTTCTGTGTTACTGATGTAACAAATGGAGTCTTGGTTTTTATGTTTGTTTTCCCGTGATGCAGTGCAAATTACATTATTTGTGTTGGCTAACAGATGTTTTGGCAGAGGTTTTAGGGAGGAGGAAACATAGTTTGCATAGTCTCAACAAACTACTGCTCTTAACAGAAATATCAAGTTCATGTAATTTCCCTGTGCTGTCCTGAATGTGTTAATGTACAGAGTACAGGAAATAGGGTGACCAGCACAGTAGTCAGATAAGTTAATCGTAAGTAACTTATTTCATTTAAGTCCAGACTGTTGATGCAATAGTGAAACAGCTAAGATTTGGCTGTAGTCTCAGGCAAGTTTCAATCATTGTAATATCATGTGAAAGAACATGGTAAAATAGTGTCATGAATGTCATTAGAGACCATTGTTCCTCCTGCTCTTTCACGCCCTCATATTCTTACTGTTCGTACACCTCTCTAAAGTTGTTATCTCTGGTTTCCAAACACAGATGAGCTAACCTTTGGTCCACACCAACATACTGATTCCTTGTTGACTAATTGTGCTTTTGTTAGTGTTTACATCCCAATAACTGTTTATTGAGAGTGTTATAATTTAAATGATTTGAGTTTGATTTCCTACATGACAACATTGTGAAAATTGTGCTTTACAAAGATTGTTTTGCATAGAGCTTTTCAAAGACCTGTGCATGAATCAGACTTTTGTGTGCGCAGGTCAATAGTGTTGACTGGTTGGGGTGAATGTTCTTCTAAAATCTATGACAGTGGTTTTGTTGTTCATTGTTCACAATACTGGTTTTAGCGTGTGCAGTTATTAAGTCAGTTTGATTGCAATGCCCTTGACTTAAACTAATATACATTTCAGCTTATTTGCACATTTATGTGCCTTTCCACAGTGGTTACATTGTGAGCTTTGGGAGAACATTCAGACAAATGCTTATTAATATCTATGATGTTTAAACAATACTGCCTGATCTCTGTCATCAAATGTATCCCTTTCAGACCATTCCCATTTAATAAAGGGTTCAGCCAGTAATCTGTCAATGTTCTAAAATATGACAGGTTTAATGTTAACGTAATTACAATGTTTGGGGGATATTCCTTGGTGATTGTTACAGATGTATAATTTTTTCGTTGATGAATAATTCCAATACATTTTCTATGTACATTTATAGTTAGTTTCAGCAATATTATTTCAGTCTTTTGGAATTTTCAGTCTTTTCAGTCTTTTGGAATCTGATACATTATACTGTGTAGAAACTAGTAATACTTCACTGATTGATGAAACATATTAATAATATATCTGACCAGAACTTAATTATGAGTCCTGCCAATCAATTATAAATTCACTTTCCTTAATTTGATATGAAACAAGTATTTAAAAATGAATACTGCCATTACAAAAACATGAAAGTCATATCAAGGGTAATCTTTTTGTACATTGATATCTGGCTTTTGGTGAACTACATTCAGTAAGTCTAGATGTTATGGCTGTGATTTGTGTTTCTCTGGGTCCACTATTTACCACCTATCAATTGATCTACGTCTTCATCTAAAACGCCCCTCACTCCTGTCCTCTCTGATTCTCCATCGTCTACCTGAATCACCCCCTTCCCCCTAAACTCCTGTCCTCTCTGATGCTCCATCGTCTACCTGAATCACCCCCTTCCCCCTAAACTCCTGTCCTCTCTGATGCTCCATCGTCTACCTGAATCACCCCCTTCCC
>JACXGJ010011718.1:0-19269 GCA_016801105.1 Esox niger | reverse complement strand
TATATATATATATATATATATATATATATATATATATACATATACACACACACACACACACACACACACACACACACACACACACACACACACACACACACACACACACACACACACACACACACACACACACACACACACACACACACACACACACACACACACACACACACACACACACACACACACACACACACACACACACACACCTTCATTTCTATTATCTATCTTCATTTCTTTTATCATAGTTCCGAATCGAGGTTCTTTTACCAAATAGCTACGTACAAACACATGTTCTGGTCCATCACTAATAATTAGTATTATTTTGTGTGATTATGGTGGGAAGATGGAAATGGGATATGGTGGGTGTGCTACTGAGCATTGTCTCAAATAGTGACACGCATATAGACCATATGGATCAGGTCAAAACCACCAAATGGGAGAATTACAACAATCGTAATTCAGCACAAACTGTCAAGAAAAAGCAACGAGACTGCATGCTAAGGATATTGGAAGGCCAGGTTAAGAAATCATATTTTACACTGTGTTCCTGAACAATCAACATTGAAGTAACCTGGAACTACGCAAGGAATTCTGGACAGGTCTAAAATGATTGGCCTCGTTAATGAAGATGAGCCAATACGTTTTAGAAAGTTGTACAAATTCTGAGCATTTTTTTCATCCTATAACAATTGCTCATTAAAAGACAGAGGAATAAGCAAAAATAAAGAAATAAAATGGCATTTATGAGATTGGTTTTACTCTGTGGACTGAGTGAATTATCATAATCCATTGGATAATTTCTCAAGTAAATCATAATTTTTTTCGCTCTGTTTTAAACAACGGAGCAGAGGAAAGCGAAGCTGGGACAGGCCACGTACAGTCGGTCATCGTCTAAACATGCGGCCTGCCTGCTGCCTTCACTGTGGCATCATCCCCTACCTGTCTCTCGGGTGTCTCTTTCTGAACCTACAGGGCAGCGTTCACAAGGTGGGAAGAGACAGCACAGTCAACACAAGCTATGCAACAGAATAACAAACATCACAACACCGTAACAGGGACTGTCCTCCACTTCAACTCTGAAAAAATATAACAATGTAAGGGTTACACAGACTGTTGCATTCGGAAGGGAAGGAGGAACGTTATGGATGACGGTGAGGGAAAATCTTGAAACCAAGGATTTAGATTAACTGCTTGAGGAACACAGACAAAGGGCAATAATGGGATGACACAGAATTTGGAGGACAACTGATTAACCTGTCACAAGGGCATTTCCTAACTATCTATTACCTTGAAACCACATCTTTTGAAATACTCTTCCTCTTCTTTTCGGGCAAGATCGGCTCGTTTGAAGTATTTCTTTGAATCCTGTGAAGAAATTAAACTATATATTAATTAACAATTGAACCCTGCATGTCAACTACAATATGCAATGATAATCACATTGGAATCTAGAAAGAGAAAAAAACCACCTATTGCAGCAGATTAACTGTTTCATACTGTAGCTGAGTTGGTAGCTGTTGACAGGTCAATGCTATACTACAAATGTTAGCTGTGCACACTAAAATATTTGGATTTCAAATATAAAAATGTATAAGGCAGTTGGCATCTCAGGCAGCCTCAACTTAAGGGTTTTATATTGTAGGCTACCTATTTAAACATTTTGAAATAACAACTTTATTTTCCATAGTGCAGCTATTGCAAGGCTTAATAAAACATGATGCAACACATTTGACTAATTAGAAACACATTTCAAGCCAATAGTCCCAATACTTTCGGTCGCATGAAATTGTTTACATTTCTAAATGGTAAAACCTTTATGCACACAAATACCCTTGAAAAATTAAAGCAGAGAATTTATATTCTAACCTCATAGTAATTTCTAGAGCTAGGTAGTGGGAACATCAGTCGGCCATGTTGTTATACTTACATGATTTTGTATCAACAGAGGCAACTTTTCTACTGTGTTTTGACAAATGAAATTAGGCCAGCAAGCCCAAGGTGGCAAGTGGTTTGGGACAGAAGCATGCATTGACAGTTAGAAGTGTGAATGCAGGGTGAATGACTTTAATGAAAATCTAATTCAAAGGTTCAAAAGGTTTATTTGTAATTTGCAATAACAAGTTATGACAATGAAATGCTTGGTTTTCCTACTCCCAACAGTGCCGTTAAAAGTTACAAAAAGTAACAGTATTTATAATATAAAAATAGGATAACACAATTAATATTAACACTACAAAAACAGGCATCAATAATAATTATACAACTGTACAACCGTAGTGCAATGTAAAAGTCACAGGTGTGCATGATATGATTGGCATATGAGCATGATATAACTGACAGGTATGCATGGGACTATGGATGGAAGGGAAGAGGGGTTCCTGAATTGAGCAGCCTTACAGCCTGAGGAAAGAAACTGACCCATAGCCTGTTAGTTTTGGATGGAATACTCCTGTACCTTCTGCCTGACGGCAGCTTAGCTAACACTCCATTGCATGGGTGGCTGGGAGCTGTAATGATTTGTTTGCTCCTCCTCCTATACCTCTCTGCGTAGAGATCCTGCAGGGATGGCAGGTCAGACCTTGCGATGTGCTCTGCTGTTTAAATCACCCTCTGAAGTGCTTCATGGTCAAGGGTGGTGCAGCTGCCATACCAGGCGGTGACACAGCTGGACAGGATACTTTCGATAGTGCATCTGTAGAAGTTGGTGTGTATCCTGGAATCCATGCCAAATCTCCTTAATCGGCATAGGAAGAAGAGCCGTTTCCTGGCCTAATTCACCAAGATGTTAGTGATGAGAACAGGTCAAGTCATCGCTTATTGTTGACACAAGGAACCGGATGTTGTTAACTTTCTCTACTGCAGACCCATTGATGTGTATGCCCCTAAGGAAGTTCGGGGTCCATCTGCACATAGAGGGGTCGAGACCCAGATCCCTGAGCTTCAACACCAGCTTGTGGGGCACAATGGTGTTGAAGACTGAGCTGTTTTCAATGAACAGCATTATCACATGTGTTCCTCTTGTCCAAATGAGAGTGTGGAGTGGAGGGTCAGAGCAATGGCAACCTCTGTGGATCTGTGATGTCTGTAGGCAAACAGCAGCGGGTCAAGTGTTACAGGCATGAGGTCTGGGATGTGAGTTTTAACTCATTGTCATTTTACATCCGTTGTGATGAGCTGAGGGCAGATTCCATGTCCCAGAACCAATACGCCTCGCATATCATACCATACAATATAGAAAAATATAGAACTTGCTTTACCCTCCTCTATTTCTTATCAAATTTGTCCCCGCAACTCCAGACAAATTCAGTAAGAGTTAGTTCGCATGGTAAGATCAAGCTTTGTTCTAAACTAAGGAATGTTCCTATTTAATGATAGGATGTTTACTTCACATCATCAGTTGAACATCGTTACAAGGAGACAAAACATAAACACTCAGGTATCGGTCTCGGCCAAATCTTCTTACCCTTCTACAAAGGCACGTGTACAATCTCTACACTACAGACTCCATCCGGGGAATTGAATGTGTCCCAACATCAACCAATTTGTTTAAAATTTTTTAATGCCACTACATGATTTAAAAAATAGCCTTAAAGTATGAAAGGTTTAAAATTACGACATGGAATGTTATTCAAAAATTGTTTTTATTATTATTCCTGATTGTATATATGAATAAACGATAATAAGATACAGTAATACTACTGTAGCTATTGCAGTTCTGCCAGTTCCACTGAAGACGTTGCTACGTCGTCCGATAACAATGACTGGGTAACCTCTAGCTCTACTTAGAGAGTTAAGACGGGTAGGTGAATAGCAACTACTCCAGGTGTAAAATAAATACTCTGAAATAAAATAGCAACCGCTATCTTAACTTGCTAGATTTAAAAATGTACCTTCTACCACTGTGTACGCAGCAGTTATTAGGCTAGCTAGCTAGTTTAGCTAGCTACTTACACAACTGTAAGCTCCTTGTTTTACTCACATCAACAAGGTCTTTTTCTTCTATTAGTTTTCTCTTCCTTGCGATTTCAGCTCTTAGGATATCCATAATAGCTATCAGTTGTTATTTCTATTGGTTTTACTATTCAAAAAGGCTGAAACATCTGGTCATTGGTAGTTAAAGAAAATCAGCGTCTTGTGAGCAACATAAAAAACACTTCCGAGTCACGAAAAGTAGGAACATTTCTAAATAAGAGACCAATGTATTACTTCAAAACTGAATTTATTGTTTAAGAAAATGTGCCTGTCAAAACATTGACAACAATTAATATTTGTTCATGTTTAAGAGTAATTTCCAAAAAAAATGGGTATTAAAACATGGTCAAAATTTAGACAATGCGAATGACTGAATATGGAATACATATTGCCCCCAAGCTTATAAACTCTTGTCGCCGAATTTTACTTTGAAGGCAAAATCATCCGATAACCGGAAGTTCTATGTTCGCTACCGAATCTCTAATGTTGACAGAATGACGCTAATGGAAAATGCTGGAAGAAATCTACCCCGTAGTAAAGCTACCAACGTTTAACAATTGGTTAACCATTTCTTTTCCTTATAATTATGGCAAACTACAATCATTGAAAAGGTGCATGCATCCACCTAATGTCCTGGTTTATGGTTAAAATTCAATTACAAAACGCTTACCAATTAAAGGTCTAAAAAACTACATATTCATACAAAATTAACAGAAATAAAGAATGCACATCTATTCAGAAAACAAGTGCCTCAGCTACTTCCACCAATCTCTGCCCCAAAAGTCCTTTCAAACCTTCCCAGTTAGTCCACTATCAATATAATCCTACTTTTAATTATTTTTCTCTCTTTCACATACGCAAAACATTTCCACTGTTTTAACATTTTGACACTCAACACATTGACATGCATACCTATTACATTTAATGAGGAATACAACAATGTCCCAGGCACAGTTGAGCAAAGACCACCTCAAAGATCTCCCTCAAAGATCACCGATGCTGGCTTTTGAACAGTGCACTGATATGAATCTGGATGGTCCGTTTCCTTTTAAGTTCTGAGGACGCAGCATCCATGATCCCCAAAAATAATTTCACATTTTGATTTGTCAGACCACACATGTCATGTTGGCTTTTGAACTGTGCGCTGATAACAAGATGGATGGTCCCTTTCCCTTTTAGCCCAGAGGATGCAGCATCCATGATTCCCCCCAAAAAATGCACATTTGGTTATCAGACCACAGAACCGTTTTCCACTTCACCTCAGTCCATTTTAAATGAGCTCAGGCCCAGTGAATGCAGAAGCTTTTCTGGATCTTGTTTAAATCTGGTTTCTACTTTGCATGGTAGAGTTTTAACTTGCATTTGTGTATGTAGCGACAACCTATGTTCACAGACAATGGTTTTCAGAGGTGTTCCTGAGTCCAGTGATGAATCAGTGCAGTGATTTCCACTACAGAATTGTTTCTGTTTATAATGCGGTGCCACCTGAGGGCACGGAGATCACGACCATCCAATATTGGTTTTGTCTTCGTTCTTTGCATTCAGAAATGTCTCTGTATTCTCTGAATCGTTTAATGATATTAGGTTATTATTTGCACATCTTTGCATTCTGTTTTGATTTCCACTTTACACAGAGTCCCAGCATTTTAGGACACAGGGTTGTGCACTGGATACATCCAAAATCCTTAAAAAACAAAAAACAGAAACCCAGAACTCAGGGATGCCAACAGTGGCATGTGTCCCTGGGACCAACCTTGATCCAGAACTCAGGGATGTCCACAATGATATGTGTCCCTGGGACCAGCCTAGATCCCAAACTCATGGATGCCTACAATGGCATGTGTCCCTGGGACCAATCTCGACCCAGAACTCAGGAATGTCAAGTCTGGTCACTTCTATGTAGGTGTGTGTGATTATGCAGTGGTCCCTTCATTTATTTCGGTGCAGTATATACCAAAGAAATTAAATGTATTTCAATCAAGTTATGAAGTAAGAATAGAAAATATAATTACCTACCGACACGATTCAACGTCATCCCATCCAATTTAAAAGTATACCATAAGAAACACTACAGATGAAGGTGACCCCTAAATATGACTACAATACAATGTGTTGGGAGGTGTCTTTAAAAATGGCAAACTCATATAACTTTTTGGAGACATAGATATTTATCTTAAAATCAGACATATCTAAAACACTTCCTCAAATAGTCACTAGCATTACTTTATCTTGGCAAACACAATGAACACAAAAAACAGGAACTGTCTCACTTAAGGGTGCGTTGCCGGCAGTTGTTGTCAGACATGCAACAAGGAAAATAATTCCTATGATGTTCTTGAGAAGTTTGATCCATAACCCGTACAGTACAATAAAGAATATCAGCCTATTCAGCACTTTATGGGGAACAGGGGAGATCCAAACACTACAGATAAATGTCCACAATAGCATGCATTTAATTACATTTCAGTTTGCTCAGAGTTTCACACCTCTCCAGGTGAGCTCGGGATGGTGGGGCTGATGGCCCACACCTGGTGTTCCAGGTCTTTAGAGAAGCAAATATTATGCAGGACCCCTGTGTATGTTTCCAATGAATGAAGCCTTAGCTTGGCACTCTGACGATTCTCCTTGTCCAAATCCATGTAAGAATACCATGCAACCACTTGATGTAGTTCAACAATTTAGGTTCACATAAGCATTAATTGGTACAAACATATGGTCAATTTCAGAATCTTTAATAATAGAGAAAATTGTGAGAGAGGTCAAAAAACTGTGTGGCTCTACTCTCTTTGCCTGACTGACTGAAGATTACAACCCCAAAACCTTTCCTTGCAAGAATTAAATCTACTCGGAAGCAACAATAACAGTCCCCTATTCCCAAATATTACACATGTAATGTAAACTAGGTTATACGCATTCTAAATAATCCACACATTTTAGTAAGTGTGAGGAATGAAACAATTAAGTTACTACATCACTGTACATATGAACTGTATCTACATCAACCTGTAAAAAATAACATATTTACTTAAATTATTGCATGCTGATCAATACCATGGTGTGTTGAAAACTTGGTGGGGCCAAACACGCCTCTCGCTATTGCGAGACATACCAAATATTCTACAGAAATGCTAAAATGTGTCTGGAAGCACAAAACACGTGTGATAACGTATTGTGGGACATGACTGGTTGGTATATCAAGCCAATTCAACCAATGCCGTTCACTGCAGGAATTTTCAAAGTGTTCCACTAGACCTTCTGTGAATTTGGATGTGTCTGGGCACAACATTAGTTAACGTGTGGCTTGCCTGAAAAGGCGGTTAATCAGAATCAGAACCTTTCATTGCTTAGCCAGTTTACAGTTTATCTCCATCACTTTCTGGTTTGTAAGGTTCACAGTAAGAGTAATCGGCTGCCACTTGCCCTCCATCAAGATCCTACATGACTCCTGGGCAACGAAGCAAGTAAGTAAAAATCATTGCTGTCCCCTCCCACCTAGTGTCTAAAGATTCAGCTACGGCAGGCAGATAGCAAGCGGCCAGTACAGATCAATCATTCCCTTGTAATGTGGCCAGAAATCTGTCCCTCATCAGTCTGGCGATCCGTCCCAGAGCAACTAATAAAACACTGCTTACCACATTAAGCCACCTTAAAACTGATGTGCATATTTTCAGGTGCTAATCTACTAGTAATCTTATTAATTTCCTACTGTTTTTTTATTCTGAATATAGGTTTCTAGGTGCAACTGGATATTGTCTCTAGAAAAGCATAGTTTTGGCTCCCTTCACTGGTTGGCTGTGACCTTACTGGCTATAGAGTGACATTCAATTCTGTCATTATTGACTGAAATAGTTGACATTTCATAATTCCCATAAACATAGCTAGCACAAAATTTATTTTTCAACATTTATTTATGCAGTAGGAGATATTTTAATCTACTAGAAATAAAATGTGTGTTTCCTGTACACCTTGTCACGTCCTGGCTATGCCCCTAGCCATCTTTGCGCTGGCTGGGGCCATAGTCAGGACGTGGCAAATAGAGGTGCCTCTAGCCACCTCTATGCACTTGGGTCTCCCCAATTGGAGGCAGGTGTTGTGTATTGCCTCCAATTGGGGAACCTATTTAAGTTGACTGTTTTGGGCACATGGTGTGGTTGTTAGCCGTAGGCGCCATTACCCAGTCATCGTGGCTGCTTTGAGTTTGTATGTTTGTTTCTTTTGTTACTTTACATTAAAACCCATGGATTACTACCTCCATACCGTCTCTGCGCCCGTGTCCTTCCAGCATTATGACACACCTACACCACCTCCAAGTTTTGATTACAGTGTATACAGTACCCGTCCAAAGCTGAGACATAACTACTCATTCAAAGGAATTTCTTTAAATTCACTATTTTCCATATTGCAGAATTATAGTGAAAACACATATGGAATGTAATCACAATAAGTGTTATAGGTATCAAAATAAAATACAAATGATTGTAGATTCCTCAAAAAAGCCACCCTTTGATCACCCCCAAGCCTTGATCACAGCTTTGTACACTCTAAGCATTCTCTCAACCAGCATTAAGTAATCACCTTAAATGCATTTCAATTAACATGTGTGGCTTGTTAAACATTTATTTTTGCATTTTTTACCTTTTTAATTTGTTTGAGACAATCAGTTGTGTTGTGACAAGGCAGAGTTGGTATACAGAGGACAATAATTACAGTCCCCTCCAAAAGGATTGGAACAGCAAGGCAAATTCCTTTGTTTTTGTTGGTCACTGGAGACATTTGGGTTTAAGATCAAAAGATGAGTATGAGACAAGAATTCAGAATTTCTGCTTTAATTTCCTGGTATTGTTGGAGGGGTCTGTATGGTAGTAGTCTATATTATGGCAAGAACAGCTCAAGTAAGCAAAGATAAATAACAGTCCATCGTGACAAGCAGGTCAGTCAATCCAGAAAATGTCAAGAACTTTGTAAGGTTCAAGTGCAGTCCCAAAAAAACATCAACAATATGATAAAACTATTTCTCAGGAGGACCACCCCAGGAAAAAGAAGACTCAAAGTAACCTCTGCTGCAGAGGATTACTTTATGTTCATTAAAGCTACCAGCCTCAGAAATCATCAAAAAACTACTGCACCCCAGATTTCAGCCCAAATAAAAGTTTCACAGAGTTCAAGTAACAGACACACAACAACATCAACTGTTCAGAAGAGGCTACGTGTATCAGGCCTTTATTGTCGAATTACTGCTAAGAAACCACTACTGAAGGACACCAAGATGAAGAGAGATTAGAAATTTGATTTATACAGGGATCAAAACATTGCATTGGGCTTAGTCTAGACGAAACAGACCATATTTGTTGATACAACGTAGATGTAAAACATAAAAGAACCACATTCACAACATGTGGTCTGGTGTTAAGGGGATTATTTCAGTCAATATACAGTATCCTGCTTCTTGGTGATGTCACCCAGAAATGTCAATGTTAGCTGCAATGCGGATGACACACAGTTATACATTTCTTTGAAAGGTTTCCAAACACTTAAATTGCCTACCCTGGAAGCCTGCTTTGCGTATATAGAGAAATGGTTGACAGAATATTTTTTCACTTGAGATTATATTTTTCTGTCACATTAGAAAAAAATAACATCTGTCACATTTGACATTGAACCATGATGATTGTAGAGTAATCTAAACATTTTCTAAAGGACATCAGTGTTCCTCAGGTCCCTGACTTTCTTTTCAATTACATTTAGCAAAAAAATTATATATGCTTTTTGCATTTGAAATTAGACCATTGCAATTCTATTTTCTCTGGTTAGCCAGATAAGACACTAAATTAATTTAAAATATTTCAAATAACTATAAATTAGTCTATACTGGCTTGCTGTTATGGCTTGGCCGGATTTCAGAGTTTAACTGCTAACCTGCTTTATACTTACAGTATCTCGCTGAATTGGTCCTCTAAAAATGTTCACTATGGTAACAAGACACAGGCCTCCTTAATATTCTTAGAATTTCTAAACAAACAGCTGAAGGCAGGGCCTTCTCCCAAAGATGTATTTGTTTCTGGAATGATCTGCCACTGATCTCCTTGTAAGGGATGCAGACTCAGTCTCTTATAAAAATCATTCTGTCTGGCAGTGTGACCCATGAGACTTGTAGGATGGGAGAAACTCTATGGGCTATATTTTGTCTTGTCTCACTCACTGCGCTTCCACATCTTATTGCTTACTATTTGTGGTTCTAAGCTGGGTTGTAACAACTCTGGTAGCTATTTCAAATGTGTTCTTAAAGTTAACAGCTGCTTAGCCATCATTCTTCTCAGTTCCATGTTGTCAGTGACTAGAAAGAATTGCAACAAACAACTCTCAAACTTTCATCACTCCTTACTCATTAAAATGCTAATTGTCTGTGCTGCTGTCTGATCATTACACCTGCATAACCCTCTCCATCTGGATATTCATGTATGTATGTATCACCTCATGTGGTGAGCACCTATGCACCTTATTGATCTGTACATATGCATTACATCATATAGTGTGACGTACTGATCTTTTGCTTACTCTATTGTAAATAATGCCTTTGATTGTGATTATGTTTGTTTATAACTGAGTGTTGTCTTGCAATTATTTTGCCTTTGGCCACGTTATTATTGTAAACGTGCATTAGTTGTCAATCAACTTGCCTTGTTAAATAAAGGTGAAATAAAAAAGACATTTTGCTGATGTAAAAAGGACTTCATAAAAAATTGTCATTGGGCAGAGGTTAATATCTTTTATGTTGAGTGGTGTTAGGAAAACTTTGCTGGAAGGCTGGCAGTTTTTTGGATTGCAATTATCTAGTACTTTTGGATTTGTACTGAGTAGGTTACATGGCTATAAAAGTACACAGATGCATTGCTCTCCAGATAATATTAGCAACAAAGGCTGTGATCTCACACTCTAAAAGACACCTTCAAATTATTTCAATTTTTTTTATGATGTGCAAATTCTTAATCACGAAATGCATACAAACTGGCAACCAGAGAGAGAAAAGGCACATGTGAGCTAAGTATGAAAAAAGCAATTACTCTAACACTTCCTATGGATCTATAATAAATACACTACATGTAAGAAAAAATACCAAATCATATTTTGGTTTGGTGCGCAGAAATTAGAAGAAAAAAACAGAAATGTTTTTTGTTTCTGTTAATGGATTTTTCTTTTTAAACGTACATTAACATGTTGCCATTGCTCATATACTTAAAATCAAAAACGTACATTAACATGTTGCCATTGCTCATATACTTAAAATCAAAAGGTACACGGACGGTACGTACACATGTTGAACCTAACAATAGCTACCATCAGGTGGCGCAAAGGAATAGATGAGACGAATTTTTAAGTATTAAGTCATTTATTTATTTACATAGCCAAAATACGGATGGCCGGACATCTGAGGACAACCCGTTGAAAGATGAACATGGGTAGTCACCGGGCTGAAAGACAACAAAAATTCGCTTTCCAGTAATTAGTTGAAGATATTTTACAGAGTGAACGTTTACACCATAAAAGATCCTTAAGGCAAATTTTAACTGATTAGCCTATTATAGGGCATACGGTCAGTACTCTTGTGTGTGCGGATGCACTGCCCGAATTCGCTTTTTGGGGTGACATCCTCTGTTCTACGACACACGGACCCTTTTAAGATGGAGTTTAGCGAGAGGAAAAGAAGACGCAAATCTCAGAGCTTCAAACTGGTCCAAGAGCAAGGTAGGGCGACAGTAGATCGCTTGTCTGTGACTGTATCATGCTGTGAGCAAGTCGGTGGCTAAACAATAGAGATGATTGTCAGTAGATATGTAAATGTACACATTGTGAATTCAACTTCAGTCATTATTTAACAAAATAGGTGAGTATTCAGCCAGCACAACCAATTAATAACATCCGGAGTGTATGCTAGTCTATTTGGACCTGTGTTTTTTAAGACTGAATTGATTTGCATTGATGTGCATTACGCTGTAAATTACTTACCTTTTCTGTTCACGCTATAAATTAATTTAGCTTTTTGAGAATGGAAAGGAAACGGAGATCCGCACCATGAGAGTATTTTTGTGATATATTTCGTCATACCACCCACAGGTGGTGGAATTTGTGCTGGGTGGGAGGGGGGATTTACGGTAGCATCGCAACACCCAAATTCACCACAACGCATGACGCGATGTGGGCCTCGAGAAATGCAATGGTTTCTTTCATGTCAATTGGCAATCCGTATATTGCTATCACAGTCAGGAATCATGTACCATCATAAATAAGAGGGGACACAAAAATAAGAGGCTACACAAAAATACCTGATAATGGGGCCGGCCCCAGTAATTAGGAGTATATAGACACTCCAAAAATATGAGTCATTTCATCATGATGATGATGACGGGGTGTGAGGGGAAGATTTTATATTTACCTACTGCCATAGTTTTACTTTTTGAACAGGTAAGGGGAGGTAGGTAGTGACTGAAAGGAAGCCTAAAAACTTAAGCTACATAGTAAATTGTAAAGAAGTTCCTATGCTGCAGGAGAATACATTGAGAAAATGTTTGAGACATTGACTGTAGTCGCTGGCAGACTGGGAGCATTTTAATTTGTTGTCACAGAGATGCCCATTGGGGTCCAGGAAGTCTAGAATGGGACACAATTCCAAGCCCCTTTTGAGATCCAGGAAATACCAGCTGCACCAGCCTTCTTGGGCCTCTGCCATGGGCACAACTCAAACTGGGTCTATCTGAAGGATATACAAAATGTGTTCCCCGACGCCCGGCAGTAAGATCACAGAGACAGAGTGGGGAACTCCCAGTGAAATATGTGTTACTGTGAACAGGGTGACTCCAACTCTTACGTCCGAACCACACGGGGCTGCCATAACCGCTAGTGTATAGGCTGACCTGTGCTTGTAGCCCCTCCTCCCTTTCTGTGTTAGGTGCTTTGCATTTGTGGCATCCTATTCAAGCAGTGGAAAATGGTGTAATGGGCCTGATAGAGGAGAGGTGCTGATTAGACTGCCACTGTTGTCAAACAGGGGCCGATGGAGGACGGGAGAGGGCCGATGAAAAAAAGCAAGAAGCACTGTCTCCCTTTGCTTACGTCAAACAAAGCCTCTGAGCCAACCTGTAAGGAAATCAGCTAATCTAACAGGCTCCATTTCTCTCGCTCCAAAATCTGCCATGCTTTTCCCCGAGCACTAGTCTCAGATTGGATAAAGTCGGCCATTTGACCCAGCCGTCTGAACCAGCCTCTTCTATACTATCCAGCTAAAGACTACGCCTCCCTGCTGGCTTAGCGTGCTCACCTCCAGGGCTCTAGGTACCACTGTTGTGCCTCAGTGCCATTATTGCAGGGTCCTCTCATGGACAGAGTAACACAACGGAAAGTGATCACAACAGACGTCTTGCTCGGGAGTCGAGAGCAACGTGTGGCTTTGTGCTAAGTGTCCGCGGACCCTCCTGTATGTGTTATCCCTCTGGACTCCTAGACTCCGGTTAGCCCAATAAACTGTGTTTTACATGTGTCACTCACCTGTTGGGCGGGGATTCCCACAGGTCAACCAAATCTTCCTAATTAAACCACTCCTCTATGGCAGGAAGTCTGCATGGTTAACTGCAGCAGCAGCTACAGAAGCAGGGCATTTCATTCTCCACATAAAAGAATAGTGTGTGCAGAGCGTGTTCTTGTCTACTTTATTTTTAAATTAAATGATCAGTGATTGTCATTGGTTAGTTATGACCTGCATTTACCTGATCTTTCAGGTCTTAATTAGGTAACCTGTTGAACACTGCCAAGAGCTTTTTCTACTGTATGGACATTTTACACCCCAGGTTAAAGACATTATCTAATGTTATCTGTCGTAGGCTTACTGACTTCATGTAGTCAGATGTTAGGAAGCTCCACTAAGGCAGATTGTTTGCGACCTTGAGGGGTACATGTTGGACTGTCTGTCTATGCACGTACATCTCTCACTCCGGGAGAACATGGCTAAGCTAGCCTGAGTGCAGCGTCATCTGGTTATATTGCTTTCCCCCCACTAATGCAATTCGATAAAACTTGATTTTCTATGTGAAAACGATTGAAAAACGATTGTTCTATGATTCTTAAAATGAATTATATCTTTCTCTGAGGAAGGCATGGAAGTCTCATGGTGGATATGGGATATGCAAAATCAGTCAAGATCTAGGGTGGTGTGAAGGCCTTTGTCTGTATGCTTCTTTTTTCAGCCAAGAAGCCTACAGTATCCATGCAGCATTTGTTCAAATTAGAACCATTGCTATTACAGCAACACTTGACTTATCTTTGCTCTCTTTCTATCCTGTCCAATTAACTTACAAATATTAAACTTTGAGCACCTCCATATCCTAACTTTGGAATTCAGGGCAAACACAATCAGATAGTGACTGAAATCGTATTGAATGACACAAAGAGTAGAAAGGGGAAGTAAGAAATATAACCACTTTCAGAATTTGTTTCTTAAAGTTTTAACCATCTTTAGAGGCTGTAGTGCTTGTTTATAGTTGTATTTAAAGGAAAAAGTAAATGCCTTTTTTGCATAACTGAGGACACCCTTTATAATGGAATTGTGTTCATTTTTAATAACATCACATTTCAAATCATACAAAGGGAATTTGCTGTCATCCAACAAGAATTAAGTGGTTCACATGAGGCCTAAATAAAGAAGATCAATCATTAAAAAGAGGAGACCAGACAGCACCACCATGACTGTGCAAAGATCATGACATTAATCCAAAATTGTTTGACAGGAGAAATTACATTAGGAAGGCTACAAAGAGGCCAACGGCAGCGTAAAAGTAGCTGCAGGAATTTCTGTCAGGAACTGGGTACTACTTGCATATTACAATTATCCAAAGGTCAAAGCTGAGGGGTAGAGTGGCAAGACAAAAGCAATTTCTTATTAACTAAAAGAAAACCCAAATCTGCATGAATTTGGCAAGAAGAAAAATTCCATCAAAAATAACTTTGGGCTTTTACCAAAACATTTGTTGACGCAAAGCCAACACTGCTCATCCACCAAACTATGCAGTACCTATTGTCAAGCATGGTGGCGGTAACATCATGTTATGGGGCTGCTTTCTTCATCTGAGATTGGGCTCTGGTCAGGAAAGAGTGGACATTGTATAGCTCCAAGTATTAAAATATTTTGTCACAAACCCTGCTGCCAAAATATCTTATGCAATTTTAGGTTGACAGAGAACTATCCAGAATTTTCAAAAAGGCTTTTCAATAGGTGGGATAATGCTGCATTTCCAATAAATGTGTGTAGACATAAAAGCCATTGTAAAGTTTGAGATGTTCACGGATGTCTGTTAATCTCATTTTCACAGATTTAAACACTGAGAGTTTTGACAGTGATGTCAATATACATGTCAACGGAGAGTCCAAAGATGCGACCATTCCCGAAGGTACGACATTTGAGCTGATTTTTATATTTTAGAAGAGAATCCAGACGCTCCTCTCTGTCTAACCTCTCTTTCCTCCCAGCCTGGTTGGGTGATGAGGGTATGGAAATCAAGCGACAGATCACAGGCATGATGCGTCTGCTGAGTGACAAGGCCGGTCGGGTGTACCAGCGTGTGGGAGCTGAGGGGGACAGTCTCAAACAGGAGCCCCAGGAGGAGCACCAGAGCTGGGAACAGCTTGCTACTTTGCCCCCTGTCTTGGAAGACCTCCAGATGAATGTCTGGAGATCAGCAGAGGAATCAGAAGCCCCTCCCTTGTCTGTATCCACCCCAGTCCCCAACTGCGAGGGGTCTGGCAAATATGGCACACGCTCCAAGACCCAGAGGATGCTTAACGCCAAAGGCACTGTCAAAACAAATGGTGACTACGTGTGTGTGTGTGTGTGTGTGTGTGTGTGTGTGTGGGGAGGAGAGTGTCTAAAGCAACATGCTTTTCTTCCATCTAGACATTGTCTGCAGCACCAGACAACAGCATCATTATATAAAGCAGTGACATCATAGAGAGGTCCTTCCCAGACTGCTAGAGCAGACAGTAGAGAGGCTTGTCTGGAAATGAAGTTTGTCCCTTGTGATAAGACGTTTTGGCGTGTGTTCCCCTACAGACGTGGACCAGGCTGTGGTAGACGCTCCCTGTTGCATGTGCGACTGCAAAAGCACCTTACACGCCATTCTACTGGAGCTCCGAGCTATGAGGAGGCTGATGCAGACACAGAAAGGTGTCCTGGAGAAGCAGGAGCACACAAGCCCTCCCTGCCCCCCTTGCCCTGTACCCCCAGCGCTGCGGCGCAGAACCCGCAAGAGACGCCCCGTCCACAAGGTGGCTCCACTCACCGCTCCTAAGAGGGCAGCTGTCCTCCCTCTCCCCCCCTGTGTACCGCTGGAGAGGCTGAGCAGAGACACGGAGAGACCTGTGTTCACTCCCACCTCACCTGAGCTCTCTGGACAAACCCTGTCCGTGCAGAGCAAGCCCACCCAGCGCCTCGACGTGCACACTTCCAGCTACAGGCAACCCAAAGGTCTGCAGACCCCAGAGGTATGGGGCTGAGTGTGTATGAGCCTGGCCCTGATGTCCTCACAAAACCTAAAAGATTTTTGACTCAGGGGTTAGGAAAAAAGGAAAAGTGTGTCAAAGTATAAACATGTGGGTTACTTTTACGTTTAGGCATTAGAAGTTAGGCACAAGTAAAGTATACTGTAGACATGAACATTGGGGTTTTGTGGTTAGGGTTAGGTTAATGTTAGAATTAGAGCTAGGGAATAGGAAACATGGCATTTTAAGTACATGTTTTACTATTCATGTGTGTATGTGTGATTGTAGTGCACTGTCTTTATACCGTTAGAATGGTAAAGTGTATGTGTGATTGTTGTTACTGTCTGTATACTGTTCTGATTCGCTCCTCTAGAGTGAGGTACGCCTAGCGGAGGACTATGATGTGTTTATCCCCAAAGCCCAGCTAGATTCAATCCTGGTCAACTACACACGATCTGGGAGCCTGCTCTTCAGGAAGCTGGTGGGTCTGATTAGCCTTATGAATAGCTTTATGGGCTTTATACATGTCGATTGACATACGTTCTTTCCTGGTCACAGGTGTGCGCGTTCTTTGATGACAACACACTCGCTAACTCACTGCCCAACGGCAAGAGGAAGAGAGGTCTGAATGACCACAGAAAAGGACTTGACCAGAACATTGTGGGGGCCATTAAAGGTAGGAAAGTAGGAATGTGTGTGTTGTGTGTGTGGCGTGTGTGTGTGGGGGTGTGTGTGGGGAGTGGGCATAGGATCTAGAGCAATATGTTTTGTTGGGTCTGCTGTTTAACACATGTTCTGTGTCTAGTTTTTACAGAGAAGTACTGCACAGCTCACAGAATAGAGAAGTTGCCAGGCCCACGAGACTGGGTTCAGATTCTGCAGGACCAGATCAAATTGGCACGCAGACGCCTAAAGAGAGGTATGTGTGCACGGTCAAAATGTGTGTAAGTGAAGCCTGTGTTTTGTGAGCCTTCGCCTAGCCTCTTCAACAGACTTTGTACAGGTACACACACACACACACACACACACACACACACACACACACACACACACACACACACACACACATCATCTGCCCCTCTACTGCCCCTCCTTCACTACCCCATCATTTCTCCATATCTGTTTAACACACCTTAGGTAGGTCTTTGGCCTGGATGTCATAGTGATGCATCTGACATTCTCATCTTAGACCATAAATGTCACCTGGTGGGTTTCACACAGTGCTCCTCTCTATCCTGTTTTCTCTCTTTCAACACACTCCCTCTCCGTCTCACTTGTCCTTAACACACTCCTCTTCTCTCTCTGGTCTCTCTCACTCTTCCATGCATATTCCAATTTTCTTCCCTGTCTCTCACTCTTCAACACCCCCCTCCTGTGTCCTTTCTCTAACTTTTAAACTCACAACTTCTCTTCTGTCTCTCACTCTCTTCCACCAATCCCTCATCTCCAACTTTTGTTTTTCCCACTTTTTCTTTCTAGATATTTGCATTTATTCCACCCTTTTGCTCTCTATCAATATCTATAAGACACATTTGGTTGCTGTCATTGCTGCTAAAGGTGGCATAACTATTTTTGTTTAAACGGGCATATCCGTTTTTTTCCACCCAGTGTTAAATAATTTTCTTTAGCTTAATAAATGTCAAAATGTTGTATTGTTTGTTCACACAGGTTCACTTTCATCTAAAATTTGGTTTGCGTTGAAGATCTGATAACACTAAGTGCCAAAATATTTGCTGAAAAGATCTGATAGGGCAGATAATGTTACATGGGACTGTACTTATTTTAATTGCATTTTTATCTTTTAAACTTTTATTTAGGCTAGCCTTTTTTCTTTGTAGTTTTGTTGTGGATTGGTAACTATGGTGATATCATCTTTTTGCAATAGAATCTCTTCAGCTTTCTGGAGAAAGGGAGAGGGAGTTTCTAACAGGTATCCCAACACATGCACACATGTTGGCTTCTATTTTTTTTTACCTGACATTTGATTCAATTTTATTATTCTAAAACATGTGTTTTGTAGGCCCTGACTCCAACAAGCCTGGAAGTTTGGTTGAGGTGGAGAAGAATGTCACTGATTGATGTTGATGCGTCAAAACAACGACGTACAATGAAGATGAAACACACATATATGTTGCTCCACTAACTTGATGCATTGTGCAACTTTAGCAAGTTCATTCTGGAAGATGTATAGATCTTTTACAGCTGTGATAAATTGGTGGTTGTAAAACAAATACATGACTCACTCACTGACAAAAAATGTTGGACCAAAGTTGGTTTCTAAAATGTTTTTAGCTTCCATGGACTGGTTGATTTTACATGCATACACACATGCATCCTTTGATGCCTCTTTATGACTGTTTATTTGAAAACAAAGATGAAAACACCCCTTTTCGTCCAACGAAATAAAAGGAAAATATCGTCTAGGTGAAATGATTGAATTTATTCATGTAATATGTACGGATTGCCTTTCAGATAGTTGTGTTTTTTTTGTAGATGATTAGGTCTGTAATGTGTTGCCTTAGTGGTATAAAACGCTGACACTCACTATCCACTTCCATACCATGTCATCAACTGGACAGTTGTATCACCTGAACGGAAGCTAACAGTTGTGTTTGTGTTCACTGTGCCACTTGCCAAAACCTTTATAAAGGCACATTTGTGTACATGTACATTAGGTTGCATAACACATATACTGTGTATATATATATATATATATATATATATATATATATATATATATATATATATATATATATATATATATATATATAT
>JACXGJ010011717.1:0-19271 GCA_016801105.1 Esox niger | reverse complement strand
TGTGTGTGTGTGTGTGTGTGTGTGTGTGTGTGTCTGCGTGTGTGTGCAAGGGAGAGACATGTCTGATAGATGATGTACTTATTTGGTAACAAGCCTTGCTGCAGAACAGCCATTTTTCCCAGGCTAATAGTTGAACCCCCATCGATCCCCAAGAGGATTTCAGACCTCTCGGGCAGAGCTCTGCCCCTAAATCACCCTCACACTGGCTCCTGATCCCCTCGCCTGCCCCTCCACCTCAGCTAACCCCATCTCTCTTCCATGGTCTCGGGCAAATTGCCCTTTGTCTGGAAATGTCTTTGTTTTATATCATTGTGGATATGGCTATATCGTCCCTGCATCCAGCCACATAGGCTGGAATAAAATGTAGTCGTATATACCCCAGTTGTTGTAGTTGTTGTAGTCCTGACCTTTTGCTGACTTCGCTTTCAGCAACAAAAATGTGCAAGATGTAGTTATGTTTATATATGATTAATTTTATGTTTTGGGTTTGTACACATAGTATAAAAATTCTATGCAAAATCCTGAATAAATGACTGGGCTAGATACCTTATGGGAACATCATCCACAGCAAATTAGAGGGATTGTGTTTCTATCCAAACAACAACTGTCCAATAACAAAACGGCATCCTTAAACGGCTGCGGTTTATGGTAGGAGAGCTTGGTCATTCATCAGTTCACCCATGCAGGCCCTGGAGCAAACTGCCACGGCTCACTGGCTAAATTAAGTTGCTGTGGCTAGCCAGATGTTTTGCCTAATTTACCAGCACTTCTGGCATATGCTATGTGTATTTGCATGCCTGCATACCTTCATTATAATGAGTGCTAACAGACCTATGTACTGAATGGAGAAAAAGGCAAACAGACAGGCAGACACAATTATAGTCCAGAAAGGTTCTAACTAGTACAAAACCTTTAGGTGAATGAAATGGTGTGCATCTAGCGTGCAACAGTTGGAGATATAATAGTTTTCCTCTAATCCACTGAACCGAGGATCTTTGGCCGTGTCTGGCAGGAGAGGAGATCTGTCGGAGAATGTGTTCCCACTTTCCTGCTGGCTTTCCCTGTTTCTCAGACACTGCTACAGACACAGACAACCCCCCCCCCCAGCCCAGATGCTCTCTGAGCCTGGACAGATGTGGCTCTGCCACTCTGTCACCTTGGAGGAGATGGAGGTGTACATCTGTGGAATGAAGTAGATACATGCATTGTCTGCTTACTTTTCTGTCAACTACATGGGGTACATAGCAATAATGGGGAGGAGGGAGGAGGGAGGAGGAGGGAGGAGGAGGGAGGAGGAGGGAGGAGGAGGGAGCGATGCAACACACACTAAGAAGGTGATGAAAGAACCCTAGACATCATCAGGGAAGGACCTTCTATTAAGCAGGCTACAAACTGAACATGATGAACATGAGAAACAAGTTCATCATGTGTGTGCGTCTGCATTTCTGTGTGTTTTTGGGGAGGGGTAACCCCAAGGCTATACTCACGCTTCAGTGACTTGTGCCATTTTGTTTTGATAGAAATATGTGCTAAACACCCATTTTGGTTAAATGCAGTTTCCACAATATCAGTGTTAAATCAGTAGACTCAACACAATGGCCACTACGTTGTTCCCTTGAACCCAAGATAAAACATTGATGTCAGTCTTCTTAGAAGACTAAACAAACATAGAGTTGGTATCACAGTCATTCATTGTAAGGACCTTGATGTTAGCTTTGTTGACCTAACCCCACGTTGATATTATGGTTAAAGACACTCTTGCGAGACAAACAGTCAAAATGTAACCTTCTGTTGGCTACAACTGGATCATTTTAAATTCTACTAAGAGGAGATTTAATTCACAT
Organism: Esox niger; assembly: GCA_016801105.1. Classification (NCBI taxonomy): domain Eukaryota; kingdom Metazoa; phylum Chordata; class Actinopteri; order Esociformes; family Esocidae; genus Esox; species Esox niger. Next base: position 17,427 of record JACXGJ010011717.1, on the reverse strand, counting down.
GCAAATTAACATTGATTGCCATGAAAAAATCCACAAGAACAACACACTACATTTCTTCTTATTAGCATGTCAGGTGACTATGATCAAAGACAGCTATAGTTACGTATTTCAAATATGGACTGTCCAAGAATATTGTCTGCTAGCTTCCATAAGAAAGGACTATGTCCGTTAAATTAAATAACCTAAATTGGTAACTTATTAAATATTAAGACTAAAGTAAGCTACGCCATCATCATTAGTTTTCCCTGTACATTGTGCAGGGGTGCCCAATCCTGGTCCTGGAGATCTACCATCCTGTAGGTTTTCTCTGCAACCCTAGTTATGACTAACCTGGCTTAGCTTTTCATCCAGCTTGTTATTAGAATCAGATGTTCAAAATTAGGGTTGGAGTAAAAACCTACAGGATGGTAGCTCTCCAGGACCAGGAATGAGCACCCCGGGCTGTAAGGTTTAGTTTAATTTCAGTTCAGTTGTGATTAGCTGTAAAGGTGAATTATTGAGATATTAAAATTCTACCAAGAGTTCAGCTGGCATCTAGGTGCCAATCTTCACTGCGATCGCCACACCACTATTAGCTGGAATTGATTCATCCTACAGAATAGCAGAAAGAACAGTTAAAGTTTCTGCATTATGCAAATTTCAGTTTGCACCCCACGTTAGCCGAGCCACAGCTTTGCACACTGCGCTATCCTACCAGGACAGCCGGAGCAACAATGGTGTTTTCCTACTACCGCTTCAACCCTAAAGTGCTGTCAAAGCTTGTCAGGAAGCTGGGAGAACTGGGAGTCATCTAAACCCGGTGCAACCGCATTCTGAATTTGGACCGACCCCAGGTGCTGAAGGTAGAAACGTGACATCTACAGCACTCGGTGACCCCAAAATTGCATGCTCGGTCTTTAATCGCTGCTCACCCATGTCCGCGTAGGCAGCTAAATAACCCAAAGCTGTATGCTGATGACACTATAATGTTAGTAGGCCAGTTATCCAATGATATGCGAACCCCTACAGGGATGATGATGGAAGGATGATGGAACCGGGGCACACCCCCACAATAATATGGGAACACCCCCACAATAAAAAACTAAATCAGAGTAACTGATATGGCCCACATACCATTCACTGCCTTTTCAGCATGTCGCCGAGGACCCTCATTAACACTTACAGTATACTCTCTGGCTACATCACCACCTGGTCAACTTCTGGAGCCTTTAACCTCTGGCTATACCTTCTGTAGTTGTAAATAAGAAGTTTACAACTGAATTGACTTCTCTGGTCAAATATAAGTATTGTAAATAAATGAGAACATTTGGAAGGCAGTGAGGACCACCCATGGGCCCCCAAGGGTACGTCATGTCTCCTCCAGGATAGATCATTCACATGTCTGCAGAAAGGCCACTAAGACCATCATGGACAGCCACTTTAGGCCGTTATCATACTTAACATAGAGATGGAGTTGGTTCAGAACTGTTCCTGTATTTATATATTGTTCACTTTTGCATCTTTGTGCTATGTTACTTTTTGTAAATGGGTAATAATTGTAAATTGCCAATTTTCCTCAGAAATATCTCCTTTTATTGTTTTGTGTTAGATCTCAGTTACTTCATTTAGATCACTGCTTTGTCAAGCATTTCACTATAACCACGGCAACATCTGCTATAATATGTAAGTGACCAAGAAACATTCAAACAAATTGTCAACCATCACAATATAAATGAGCATGAAGAGTCTGAACGTTTCTCTGCAGGTGGATGTGCTGCAGAAATGTAATAGCCCTGTCAGCATTAATAGCCAAATGATGTCCTTCTGAGCTAGAGCACACTTGTGTGGATGGGAATAATTCACATAATTACAGCTCTCAGTATCAATGTAGTGCTCATGTTTTTTAGTTAAAGACCATGAAATTGGGCAACTAAATTACAACACCCATTAGCAATATCTTTGTCATTAGTAATACATCTGAATGGCTGTCAAATGTACAACTCTATAGCTGAAGATGAACATCATTGTATTCATTTGAATAGGCGCTGGGTAAAATCCTGCCTCTAACATTTAACAAGACTGAATTTTACATTTCTCTTTCCCTAGCCAAACAAGACTGGAAAAAATATTGATTAGTCCACATTCAAAATGAGCAGGTTTGGGGTGGGGGATTGTACTGCAAGTGTCTAAAGAAGCCAAAACATAAAATAACTAACCAAGTGTGATGTTGTAATGTTTAGTTAAAGGATGTGATTACAGCCAAGTACTCCACTGAATAAAAGAAGGGCTTGATGAACTGGGGGTGCTGCTGGGGTTCTAGAATGTTCCTCATCATTGTTGTGACTTTGAGGATCAGAATTCAAATGGCCTAAATTCGCGAAATACATTTTCACATACCCAGAATTCAACTTGATGGTGTTGCTGGTGGTAGACAACATACAGACACTAAACACAAAATCTCTAAAGTCGACATACACAAAAGTCAACTTACTTGTATACCTAGCAACCTGCTGAAGTTTTATACTTTATGTGAGGTATGATTACACACTACTTAAGGCACATCCACGTTACAGTGCCTTGTTAACACCCACAGCAACATATGTGACCCACCCGTTAAAACTTTTACCCAGAAAATCACAGAGACATCAGAGAATATGATTAACAAAGTCAAGCTTTATTCCAAACCCAAGAGAAAAAGAATGGACTGAAAACAAAAATCTGTGTCAACAAAGGATATATTTCCCAAAAGTTACAAATGTACATGTAAAAAGTAAAACAACAACATTGAGCAATACAGTACTTCATCCATAAATTAACATTACCAATTTAAAAGCCAATTTACATATTACAAACACAAAGTTGAATTATTTCTACAAATAGTATATAAATCAGAATATGTACAATCAGACATGGTCTGTTCTTAGTTAAAGAGTGGAGCAGATGCCACTGTTACATGAAGGCTGGATATCTAGTCACTCGACATCAAAACAGTGTCCCCAAACAGATTTGGAGCTTCTTCAAACCTCAAAAAGACGGTGCTTTGGTGAGAACTCAGGTTTGAAACTCTAATCCCTGTGTTGTTCTCACTCCTGGCACAGAGCTGCCACTGAATTGGTAGGCTCCTGTTTTTCAGCCATGTACAAACTGAAATGTCCAGCCGTCACCTTAGCGGTCTTTGTTTGATGCTACGAATGAAAGGTGAGACGCCCAGTCGGAGAGCCGTCTTTTCTTTTCTCTCTGAGACAGGAACTGCACCCCAGTCACACCTGCCCCTGCTCGCACTGTTGCTAAGCAACACGTTGAATTCCAGTGTTCAGTACAACCAAACAACTCAGAGCCCCTGCCTGTGCAAACCAACAACTCATGACGTCCTCCATTAGCCGAGCCATAGACAGCACCTAATGGAAGATTACTTCCTTCAGTACAACAAAAGCAGCAAAAACAGTAAAGACAACTACAAACCTTTCAAAATAAGGAGTGGACTGAAAGCAGTTTAGAAATAAGGAAACAAAAACGGCGTTGTACATAAAAGATTACAAAGCAGAAAAATTGAAAAACAACCATCCTCACACAGGACCTGCCTGTAAGTTATTTTTTGACTCAACCCCACCCATCCCACCCAACATATTTAGCACCCACTCAAAACCTGTACCAGATCAACATCTACTTAGCTATTCACAGAGTACGGACGTGGCATTGTGAAGGCCCTGATTAAGCACACTTATCGATAATAACCAGCTTCAAGAGAACCTCATCTTAGGTGACAATCCACGGAGCAGGATCCATGGAGCAGGAAGATGACTCCTATTTCAGCCCAATTGACAGTAACATACTCAGCTGGTCAGTTGACCTGGTGGAGGCATAGTGAGACTGGGATCTTAACTCTTCCAATTTTATTGTTAAAAATGATTTATTTATCTTTTGTATGCTACGTAATGGCAAGGCCAAAGGATTTAGGACTATCAATTAGTTTGAGTGAAACCGTGATGACTTCCTTCTTTCAGGTGAATCTGGTGGACTTGAAGGAGCTCATGTTAAGTCATTATGTTGTTTGAGGGAAACCAGCACCAATGCTGTAGTCAGTTAACGCCACATCAGCCTAATGACTCTCAGGCAGTATAAATATATAGGGCCTTTCTTATTGTCCCTCAACTCCATTACAGTCTGAAGAGATATAGATGAAAGGCCTTCAAGACAGGGGAAGGGAGAAAAGATGAGAGAATGAAACTTGTATTTCTATCGTGCCCTGTTGCCTTCCTGTCACAGCAGTGTCCCCCCTTTCCTAACATCCGCAACCCATGTGAACACTGAGTCGCGCTGCAGTGCTTCAGACTTGCACTCTGCGTCCACCATTCCCACTGCCTTCCGAGAGGACAGAGTGTTTGCCAAAACACCCACCCTAGACACTTGTTATACACTGAGAGATTCCATTTCTACTACGGAGTTCAATAATTTCATTAAAGGCCCTCTTTAAACCGCCTTGGTGTCGTTACTGCTCCCTCCCATTGCCAGGAATGTAGAGGAGGACACCTTATTCTTTTTCACAGGTATCATCTTTTAACGTCAACATTTTTATATACTAGTCTAGACCAAGGATGAAGGCTAGATGACAGGTAGCACACAGATCGACATTTCACCGAGGTCTCACCGAAGAAACATTCTATTCCCTGTAAACAACAGCCATTTTCTCGAAACAGAAAGTGTGTAGAAACTAACCTTGAATCAGCCTCAACAACTGGCACACTCTGTGGCTTGGAGAGAAATGTTCACTAGCTGCCATAGTTACAGCAGAGGCCTCCTCAGCGTTCCAGGTAAACAGCATAAAGTGCATACTGCTTTGTACCTTTGTGTAGTACAAGTTTCTAAAACCGGAATCTTGCGAATTATCACCTCCCTACAGTACACATCAATCATTTGCGTCAGACATGAACATTATTATGTGGCAAATAGTTGACTGTCATTAGAAAAGGAAGTCTACGCTAAGCTATGCTGGTGAAGTATGTGTGGGTGCCCGTGTGTTTGTGTATCATTCTCGTGGGGCGGTGGTCATGATGAAGATCAGCGTAATACTATGAAGGAGTAGCAGTTGTTTTAACAGGGGTGTCAGTGGGCGTAGGGAGGGTTTCAGGGTAGGTCAAAGGGTTTAAAGAGAAACCCCTTCCTTCCCCCTCCCTTCCCCTCAACATCTACCACCCCACACACACCCCTTTTCCCTCCCGCTAGACCGGTCAATGGAGCCCCTCTTTGGCCACCGCTGTGTGGTTCCCTCCATCACATGATGGAGCAGCCCTTGGCCTTGTCTTTGCCGAAGGAGGAGGAGAGGAGGTCCGAGCGGCTGGGCAGGAAGAGGAGTCTTTTGGAGAGGCGTCGGGCAGGGCTGGGTTTAGTGGAGGCCTGCAGGTTGTTGATGCAGGCCAGGGCGGCCGTGCGAAACACACTGTGGATGCTCTTCTCCGAAGTGAAGGCTGAGCACTCCAGGTAGGCCTCCGCTCCCAGCTGCTTGGCCATAGAGGAGCCCTTCAATATGACGGGAAATAGAACGGGAGTGAGACGGACAGAAATGCAGAGAGGGAAAGGGAGAAGACGGATAGAGAAAGACGAAAAAAGACAGAGAGAAAGGGGGCGTGATATGTTAGGCCCACCTGGTCATGTGTGATGGGTGTCTGCTTCTGATTGGACAGCTCCATGAGCGTGCACACGTCGGTGCGCAGGTCTATTTTACAGCCAATCAGAAGGATGCGTGTGCTGGGGCAGAAATCCAGGATCTCAGTTTTCCACTGCAACGAGAAAGACACATGAGTGCCATAAGGTTGTTATAATGCATCACACCCACACTGCATCGTTCACAGAAAGAATGACTATGATGATTGTGAAGATAACAACAATGACGAGGAAGAAGTAATTGACAACAGCAGTTGACCATCGCAGTGACAATGGTCTTACCTTTTTCAATGCACCATCAAACGAGTCTGGGCGGCTGACGTCGAAACAAAGGAGCACAGCGTCGGAATCGCTGTAGCAGAGGGGACGGACGTTATCATAGTATGGAGAGCCTGTAGGAACAAACAGATCACCTGGGGTCAGTCAGTGGGCCCAAGAAAAAGATTAAGAGAGTCCATCAGCTGCAATAGGAAGGGTTGGTACCAGAGATGAATAAGGACCAAGATTAAGGAATGTTAGGTGGTCAGTGAGTATAGAGTTGGCATTGATGCAATTAGGCTCAGATGAGGGTGTTGACCGACAAGGATGCCTTAGCATTGCACTGAGACAGTTAACCTGCCCCTTGCACATCACATGACACCACCCACTCCCCTCGGTAACTACAGCAACAGCCTTGGTAGACAATGCTTGTATCCAACATGCTTTTATACAGCCCCCAAACCTGCACCCAAACCTTTCTTGACACACATGCGCACACACTCAGTTGTTCTACCTCCCTCACCCTCAGATCAACAGTAAATCATTTCACCACAGCTCCACGCCTTCCCACTCAGTAGAAGGATTCTCCAATAAATCAAATTAGCACAGAAACAATTGCACACGCACACACACAAAACAGACCCACACACCCAGATACAGACAAACACAAACAGTGCCACACTTCACAGCAATCCAATCCCAAAACAGCATTACCCAAAAGCTTTATATTGAACTCTTGTTTGTGAAAAGAATCCCACTTGAAATCAGATAGAACAAAGACAGTTCCCTAAAGATCCCCTTTTACTGATCTTTACATTTCGGGTGTGATCTATTTGGTGCAACAAACTGACATGAACTAACTAAAAAGTCACTGTTTCTTGTGTTACAAATTGTTAACAAAATGTGTGTGTGTACAGGAAGTACCCAATGTTAAAAACAGACACCGACAGGATATCCATCATGCATTGTGTTCCCTCAACATTACGACATCAATAACACATCAATTGTCCCCTGTTGCTTCTCAACCTGCCCCAGAAACTCAAACTAAACCAGGAAATAATGAATGAAGATCTGTGGATGTATACCCTCAATGGACAGTTTGGCATTGAATTGAATGCTATAGAATTACATCCTGCTACTGTATTCATAAGAGGCTTGAGTTTCAACCCATTATTAAAAACCTAACAAACATTCTCCTGTGAGGGAGACACTAGTTTGACATTCCTAAGGTTTAAATAGCTGAATAAACAGTTAGTATGTAGGCAAAACAGGAGGCAGCAGAATGGTAGCGATTGGACCTGTTTTTCCAGTAGGAGACCATGAAAACAATAAGAGACGTGGTAATGGCTTTGAACCCAGGAGCTGAGAGTGAATGGAAGACTTAACACCTGACACACCTTCCACACACACACCTGCCTTCATGGATACGGAAAAACACATACATATTGGAAGGATGACTCTAAAATGATAAACTATTTGTTATTGGATGCTGAGGGGCAAAAGGAAATTGGTCCAAAGGAGAGTCCGACTGGGATCACTGTGAGACGAGGAGAACAGGCAGCAACAGCAGAACTTATTATGAGCTCAGAGAGGCATCAGGGCAAATCATTTGGAACTGCATCGGTTGTTACACAAAACAACATATACCATTCCACACCAGATCAACCCACGGACGACTGACACAAAAGAGCTCACTGTCTCGTAAAAGATCATCAGCTAGGGAAACCAGTAGAACAGACTAATATATCAGCTAAAAACATAGGTCATATATATAAATATATGTACTGTATATACAACCCTATTTCCAAAAATGTTGTGACGCTGTGTAAAATGTAAAGAAAAATAGAATGCAATGATTGCATTTAAACTCTACATTAAATAGAAAATAGCACAAAGCCCATTCAGAAATGTAATATATATTGCCACACATGGCCATATACTGTACATTAAAACTTAGTAAAAATACATTATCATATATGTCATGATCATATAAAAAAGAAAGGGACCATCTGGCTTGTAATCAGCACATAGTTCTAAAGAAAACATCCATGATGGTATGGGGGTGCATTAGTGCACATGGCATGGGTGATTTGCACTGCTGCGATGGCACCATTAGTGCTGAACAATATATACAGGTTTTGGAGCAACATATGCTGCCATCCAGACAGTGTCTTTTCAGGGAAGGCCTTGCTTATTTCAGCAAGGCAATGCCAAACCACATTCTGCACGTATTACAACAGCATGGCTCTGTAGTAAAAGAGTCTGGGTGCTAAACTGGCCTGCCTGCAGTCCAGACCAAACATTTGGCACATTATGAAACAAGAAATACAACAAAGGAGACCCCAAACCTTTCAGCAGCTGGTATCCTATATCAATCAAGAATGGGAAAACATTTCCCTTTCAAAACTACAGCATTTGGTCTCCTCAGTTGCCAAATGCATACAGCGATTTATTAAAAGAAAAGGGTGATGCAACACAGTGGTAAACATGCCCCTGTCCCAAGTTTTGCTGGCATCAAACTCAAAATGGGCATGTATTTTTCCAAAACACACAATTCCAACATTTGATATGTGGTCTTTGTACTATTTGCAATTCAATGCATGGATAAATGATTTGCATGTCATTGCATTCTGCTTTTATTTACATTTTATACAGCATCCCAACTATATTGGAAACGGGGTAGTAATTGTGTTGATCAGACTTTCTTTCATCTAAGAATCCTACACTTGCCTCAACTGCAGCCTTTAAGACATTTGACATTCTAGTTGTCAATTTGATGAGGTAATCTGAGGAGATTTCCGCACATACTTCCTTGAAGCACCTCCCACAAGTTGGATTGGCATGATGGGCACTTCATACATACCATACTGTCAAGCTGCTCTAACAACCGCTCAATAGGGTTGAGATCCAGACTCTTCTGGCCACTCCATTAGACAGAATACCACCTGACTGCTTCTTCCCTCAATAATTATTGCATAGTTTGGAGCTGTGTTTTGGGTCATTGTCCTGTTGTAGAAGGAAATTGGCTCCAATGAAGTACCATCCACAGGGTATGGCTTTGTGTTGGAAAATGGGGTGATAACTTTCCTGCATCAAGGACCCTTTTTCCCTGTACAAATATCCCACTTCACCACCACCAAAGCAGCCCCAGTCCATCACATTGCCTCGTTTTCCAGTCTGAGATATTACTTTTTCTTTGCAACTCTGCCTAGAAGGTCAAAATTCCGGAGTATCCTCTTCACTGTTGACGTTGAGACTGGTGTTTTGCGGGTACTATTTAATGAAGCTGCCAGTTGAGGACCTTTGAGGCGTCTGTTTCTCAAACCAGACACTAATTAATTTGTCCTCTTGCTCCATTATGCAACAGGGCCTCCCATTCCTCTTTCTATTCTAGCTAGAGACAGTTTGCATAGGTCTGTGAATGGAGTAGTATACATCATTGTAGAGGATCTTCAGTTTTTTGGCAATTTCATCACATTGAATAGCTTTCATTTCTCAGAACAAGAATAGACTGACGAGTTTCAGAAGAAGGTTCTTTATTTCTTGCCATTTTGAGCCTGTAATCAATCCAACAATTGTATGCTCCAGATACTCAACTAGTCTAAAGGCCAGTTTAATTGTTTGTTTAATCAGCACTCACAGTTTTCAGCTGCTAACATCATTAAAAAAGGGTTGTGTAATGAACCTAGATTATCAAACATAATGTGCCATTGGAACACAGGACTGATGGTTGCTGATAATGGGCCCCTGTATACCTATGTAGTTATTCCATAACAATCTACCATTTCAAGCTACACTAGTCATTTACCTCATTAACAATGTCTACACTGTATTCCTGATCAATTTGATGTTACTTTTATGGACAAGAAATTCGTTTTTCTTTCAAAAACAAGGACATTTGTAAGTATATATATATATACACATACATATACACATACATATACGTATAGATATAGATATACAGATAGATAGATATAGATAAAGATACAGAAATACACAAATGTTTGTCATGAACACACACAAGCACAAACACATTTGCTCTCCCCCGCTCATACAAAGTCAACTCCCTAAACAATAAAACAATTCCTCTGTAGGCCAACTGGCACAACTAAACTCCCTCATGTCCAATCAGAAAGCCCCTAGCTATTAACATGGAATGTGTTATGTTGGCTTGGGTCTATGCTAGTGTGTGTGTATGCGTGTGCGTGTGCGTGTGCGCGTGTGTGCGTGTGTGCGTGTGTGTATGCGTGTGCGTGTGCGTGTGCTATAGGTGTCATATTTGATGTAGTGCTTTGAAGTTATTAGTGACTAGCACCATGGGGAAAGCAGGAATGAAAATGGATTTGGCTTGTGTCATCCTATGCCTTCTGAACAGAACAGAAAGGCATAGGAATACAAATGTTCCTTTTGTTGTTTTCAAATGTCATGTCACCTGTCTAGGTATGAAGACAATTCACTCTTATCATACCCCAGTAGCATTCACTAGCTCTGAGAAACAGCAGGAGAGCAGTTCTGTAGGATCAACAGATTTTTATCTTGAAAAATAAACAATACAAAGCTACTAACAACAGTATAATAAATCAATAAAAAGACAGATAATGGCGCATGGGCCCTTTTTGTTAACCTACTGTTGATTACACAATGTCTTTGATTACACAGTTTGCTGAGTGGTTGGGCAAGAAAAGAATGCTAGAGTAAGCTAGATTTTAAAGGTAATTCAGGTTTTTACAATAAAATTCCTCAGAGCAGTTTAATCTTAACTTGAATGTTGAGACATATTTAAAATGGAGTGCATTTGGACTCTAGGTTAGTCGAGATAAAGGAAAATCAAAGGAGCAGTCTGAGAATAAGTTGGAGGCACACTTTGCAAATGAAAAACCATCTGCAATATGACACAAATTATGCATTTTAACCATGGTTATAAAACATTATGAAGTCATGTACCTTGATATGCCTAACTAAAGTATATGTTTTAACTGAAGCGTTACTATAGGGTATATTAATACAGGAAATGTGTTGAATGTTATGCTCACCGGACGTGTCCCAGAGACTGAGTTCTACACGCTGATCCTCCAGCTCCAGACATGCTGTGTAGTTCTCAAATACTGTTGGAACATATGTCTGCGTGTGCACAATGGTTTATTAGTACAACTGGGGGAAAGAAATTTGAATTAGAGTCAACATGTGAAATAGTGACCCTAGTAATCCTCAGTTATCACACCGTTAGATTTTAAAATAAGTGTCATCCAATTTTTTGCCTTAACACATCTGATCATATAAAAAAAATATTAAATCTCTATGATAATAGACACATTTGCCAATTAATTTAATGGATTTTAGCATTTTAGGAAATAGTAAAAGATTGTTTCCTAATGTGGGCTACATATATGAATGAATCAAAGGAAAGGTGCCCTGAGCTTTATAAACCTACTTAATATAAAAATTCTAAGAAAAAGAAAGTTCCGTGAATTAGAACATACATTTAATTTGACACATTCTCTGTGTTATTATTAGATAATTTGAAAATGTCTATGACTATTATCTTCTCGTTGCAGTCTAGTTTTGTAGCTTTTTACAGAATGCATTTCGGATATTACTGTGATCCAGTCAGTGGAGCAAGGTATGTTTAGGAATCACATACCTCAGGATAGGAATCCTTAGCCAGGACTTGCAACATTGCCGTTTTTCCGCATTGAACATCTCCAACCAACACCAGTTTACATCTTGATACCAGAGGTTGGGTAAGTCTTCGTTCCTTCATTTTGAATAAGATTTAACTGATGAACACAATAAATTGATATGGTGAAGAAAATCGTCAGTCAGTTCTCAGTGCGTTCTGCCGTTATACTATCCCTCAGCGATGATCTTCCTGCCAGCAGTATGCGGACGGAGTTATGGCACTGCGGAACTTTATATTGTCAGGTCAGCCAATGAGCGCTCTGCTGAAGGATACACGGCTGGCGCTTCCGAACGCGTATCGAATGTCTTGGAGTTTTGACAATTAAATAACTAATTACGTATTGTCTTTGCCTTTTAAATGCATGATAAACAAATGTGTCAAAGCCTAGTAGATGGGCAGCGTGTTATACTGGCTTCTTTAGTTGAATCGTTTTAATCTTGCAGTAGTCAATATACTGTGAGAGATTGCTGCCAGCAATGTTTGAAATATATTATGTTGGCTATTAAGTATTCATTTAAATTCCATTAATGCACACAAAAAAGTCACAGAAATCTATCAGTCAGTGCTTGCTACTCTCTCCATCTCTCTCTCGACCTGTTGCGCTGGTTTAGTGTAGTTGAGGGCGACACACTTTTTTACTGAGAATTTCGTTTTGTCTGGGAGGTAGCCTATATGCTGACAGAATTTTAAAAAATTGTTTAGCTTCAAATATCGATAAACAATTATTTCATAGTTTTTTTTAACGCAGCAATTCAGCAGGAATCCTACTTAAATTTGCAATCCAGATTTTAACAATCATTGTGTTAAATGTAACACTCAGAGATACAGTCTGAAATATTGTTGAAATAAAACAAAATAGTATTTATGATTATAATTTATGATTATAATTTATTATTAAAATATGATTCTCTCCAATACACCCTTATGTCCTTATCAGACACGTATTTGCATGGAACTGGGAGTGTTACCACTGGAATACGCATGCCTTGCCAGGCTATAAAATGTCCAACCACTCCAACTACCCTGGTCTGGAGTTATCTATTTACAAATGTGGGGCTTGGAGTCTGCGAACAATGAGTGCTGCATGGCAACAAGCCTGAACTTATTGCTTTGGACATCAACTCTTGGCGGTGGGCAAATTGATTGTTACTGTGCTGCTACTGGATATTGGCCAACCCCAAAGACTTTGGCCTTGGGGTTCTGCTTGCAAGATAGCTTTTACTATAGCATTATCACAAATTCAATTCATGAAATTTGATGAGGTAAATAAGCAAAATCTGGGCTGGGGTAGACTAAAAATATCTCTTGTTGCGTATTATGACAATTCAAGGTAAGGGGAATTACACCCAGTTATGATATGATTAACAAGTCCCTAAAATTTGGCGGCTCCTGACCTCTGCAGAGGGGTGTGGGATGGTAGGTTTTGGGTGTACATCTGAAGTGGTAATTGTAGAGTTTGTAGGCAGAAAGGTGGATTGCTAGTGGGGATGTCTTTTGGTCCGGTAATCCACCAGTAGCTGCTGGTGACTCTGATGTGCATTTTTTGGCCTTTGGAGCATCATTTCTGACATGGGTACAACTGCAAGAGTTTTTACTGTTTTCAGGACTTTGTAGTGTTTTGTGGAGAACCCAGGAGTAAGAGTCCAAATGCAGAGTGCTAGTGGTCTGATTCAGGTGGAGAAGGACAACATGTTGAAGATTCTGCCATAGTTGTGCTTTTTTTGTATGTTGAAAATGATGTGGCTAAGGTCCTTTCATGAATAAGATGTTAGGGACCCCGTTGCTTCCCTTTTCTAATTTCTTCCACATACACATAGTGAAATTTTTTGTTTTTTTCTGGACACTACCCCAGAGGAAGTAAAATATTACCTAATTGATCTTCCTGGTTACTGCATGGCACATAAACCGTACCTATATTGATAAGGATCAGGTTTGTAAAAGCTTTATTACTCAACTTTCCCAATTATTTTCCCAGATTTTTTCAGATGTTGTATTGTCTTGTTAGACTCTGTTAAGAGATGGACATTTGCTGAAAGTCAGGAGATTTGCTGTGTGCAGTGCAAGCGATTTCATGTGAGCAGTTTCATGGACAAGTATGAAAAAGTAAGTTTTACATTTATGAAAGAGGAAGATCTAAAGTTGTAATAACTATCGTGGGTTACTAATATTAATAGGGTAATGCATTTAGCTTCAAGACAATGAAATACCGTTGTTTGGAAAACTAGTAGAGCAGGAGAGTGGTTACAAAATATTTCTCCAGAACAATTATAGTAGGATTTGGGCTTTGCTGCAGTGAATCAAGTTAAGACTTGTCTTTAAATTTGAGGTAAAACAGGAAAAATACAGTAATCCTAATGATTGGTCTAATCGACCCTAGAGCAATGTTCCGTTCCTGCCCATTTCAAATCCTCCCACATTGTTCCTGTCCCAAATAAACAGGTGTCCTGAACTACTACAGACCTGTAGCACTCAACTAAGGAATCATTAAAAAACAATCAGCGCTTTTTGCCATTTTAAACCCATCACTGGCACATCTGTCGACTGTTGCCTAAAGATCCAAAATATCTGTGGACAACGATATCTGTATGGGCCTCTACTGCACCCTCCAACACCTTAACAACACAAAGACGTATGCAAGGATAATGGATGTGGACTTAATCTCTGTGTTTAACAACATTATCCCTGTAACTACTACAAGGCAAACATTTCCAGCTGAAAGTGTCCAGCTCCATTTGTCATTTGATCACTGACTTCCTGACCAAGATGCTTTGCCATCATTATTACACTTCAAGATGTCCAAGCATGTTTTGGACACTAGCCATCAGCATTGACACTCAGCAAGGATGCATGGTCACACATATGTTATTTACTCACTTAACACCAACAAATGTACCTATAATAATGCATGCATGTATCAAGCAACTGATGTTTTCAGATGCATGTATCAAGCAACTGACGTTTTCAGATGCATGTATCAAGCTACTAACGTTTTTAGATGCATGTATCAAGCTACTGACATTTTCAGATGCATGTATCAAGCTACTGACGTTTTCAGATGCATGTATCAAGCTACTGATGTTTTCAGATGCATGTATCAAGCTACTGACGTTTTCAGATGTATGTATCAAGCTACTGATGTTTTCAGATGCATGTATCAAGCTACTGACATTTTCACCGTTCTGGTTGGTTCACCACTAATGTTGTAATGTGGAGACCTCAAGGTCCTGGTGGCCTGGTAAAGTCAAAAGAACCTGGTACTTTATAAAATCAAATCCCTTAGATATAGTGGTCGACAATGTATGTCCACTTCACGTTAACTTTGTATATTGTGTGTCTATACGTCGACCTCTAGATGCCCCATTGCCCTGAGTAGATAGGGATGGTCACATAGTAGTCCATCTCTGTCTGGTAGATTGATATCAAGAACTGCATTAATAATTTAAAATGTTCAAAGTGACTAGGTGAATTGAGGACAGTGAAGCACAGATGCATTTATATCGGTGACACCTTTTTCCTCCATTATTCCTGTCAGCGACTTTTCAACAAGCATATGTGAATGTTTCCCAGGCAATCATTTTGGGTTGGAGCGCCTCCGACATCTGTCAATACTCTACATGTCGATTCCCGCTCCTTCAAAGTGCCCTCCGTCCATGTTTTTGTTGTTGCTTATTGCTCTTTCTCCTCCTCTGACTGTTTCTCACAAACCGTTGCTCACGCCTGCATGGACGCGCACATTTGAAAATACATACGCACACACACACACACACACAAACACACACACACACACACACAAACACACGCACACACACACACACACACACACATAAACATGCTCTCTTTGCTTTTCCCTTCATGGACCTGGGCATCTATGTGTGTTTCATAATGATCTGTTGCATAATTTAATCTGTTGAAGACGATATTCACTGTCCATCCTCCTGGGACTGAACTATTCATTATTTTCAGAGAATATAGCATATTTCCTATTTAACATCAACTACATTTACCTCAGCCTGCAGTGCTATTTAGTAATGCTGTAGGAATAGTGGGGTACACCTCTGCCGTAAGGTTTTGACAATTACAGTTTGACCAGATGTGTAAACCTTTAGCTTTTTGACCCAGAATGTCCCATTCTATAACAGACAAAGGGAAGATCATAGATACAACAGAGACATCACCGACCCCCAGACTACACAACTTCTTAGAACCCACTGTTGTGTGTGTGTTTGTGTCTGCCATGGTGTGTGTGGTGGTGGTGTGTGTGTATGTGTGCGTGTGTTTGTGTCTGCCATGGTGTGTGTAGTGTGTGTATGTGTTGTTGTGTTTGTGTGTGAGTGTGTGCGTGGTGGTGAGCCACTCTAGTATGCAGAAGGAGGGAACGTGTGTAATGAAGCATATAGAGCATTAAGAGATATTTAAAATAAGTGAGTAATAGAGCCATGAAGGGCTGGAGAAACAGTGAGCACGGAAAGGTAAACAACGTGTATCACAAGAAAATACTACTATATTGCGGTAGACTGGGCACAGCCAATAACAAGAAGAAGCAATCACATACAGCATGACTTACAGTTTCAGAATTTGCATAATTCAACCAAGAAACGGTTGAGAGGGTTGGATTATGCAAATTCGGCCTTGATTAAATGGCATTCTGTGCCATCATAAAGAGGAAATATAGAGGGCATTTTCATATTTTAGTAATTGGCTTTGAACATGCTACAGTTTATGCATGAAACTATTAAAACATGTTAGCATTTGAATAAAACATGAATTGCCATGACGTTCATTTCCTTGCAATATTGTAAAAGGGAACATTTTTAATCTTTACCTATTTGATGTGAAAAGCAATCTTTTCACATTCCAATTGAAAATAGTTGCAAGTCACAATGTCCACATTAGAAAATGTGACAGATGAATCTATACTTCTTGTCTGGACAAACATCAAAGTTTGGAAAATAATTGTTTCTGTTTTATAAGATCTATCCATTATCCACTTCAGAGTAAAGAAAAGAGATATAAGCAAGGTCAGAAGGAACTACAAATACTGCTAGTTATTTGGTTTAGCGCACTGCCTAAATATCAATCAAGTTCATAATTCGCCTACCTAAATCATTATATGGGTTTGTTTGGCATAGCCAACCCCAGGGCTGTATTCAGAAGTCAGACACTGTTGCAAATCATATAGTCTTTTGCAAAACGTTTTGCAGTGGGAATCATTACTCTACGGACCAAACAAAAGCCAACCAAGAAAACTTAGTTAGGTGGGTTGTTGTTGGTGCTGAACGGTGTTATGTGGAAGAGGTTATTAAAGAGTAGTGTTTTTAGCCTGGATTTAAAAATGGACACATTTGGTGAACGTCTAAGATCTTCTGGTAGATCTTATGTATGGTGTTTTGCTCTGTGCTGTCAGTATGATGTTTGGCTCTGTGCTGTCAGTCTGGTGTTTGGCTATGCGCTGTCAGTCTGGTGTTTGGCTCTGTGCTGTCAGTCAGGTGTTTGGATCTGTGCTGTCAGTCTGGTGTTTGGATCTGTGCTGTCAGTAGGATGTTTTGCTGTGTGCTGTCAGTCTGGTGTTTGGCTCTGTGCTGTCTGTCTGGTGTTTGGCTCTGTGCTGTCAGTCTGGTGTTTGGCTCTGTGCTGTCAATCTGCTGTTTGGCTCTGTGCTGTCTGTCTGGTGTTTTGTTCTGTGCTGTCAGACTGGTGTTTGGCTCTGTGCTGTCAGGCTCTGTGCTGTCAGTATGGTGTTTGGCTCTGTGCTGTCAGTCTGGTGTTTGGCTGTGTGCTGTCAGTCTGGTTTTTGGCTCTGTGCTGTCAGTCTGTTGTTTTGCTCTGTGCTGTCAGTCTGGTGTTTGGAT
>JACXGJ010011716.1:0-11578 GCA_016801105.1 Esox niger | reverse complement strand
TAATAATGGACTAATGTAGGGGTGTTAATAATGGACTAATGTAGGGGTGTTAATAATGGACTAATGTAGGGGTGTTAATAATGGACTAATGTAGGGGTGTTAATAATGGACTAGTGTGTCACATCAGAATCGTTTAGAGGAATCCTGCTTTGACAAAAAGAGGATTAATTACTGTGTTGGACTTAAAGCCTCCTCAAACTGACGACAGTCCTGCCTGATGAGGCCCAGCCAAGTCATGCACTGAAAAAAGAAAAGCTTCCTGGAGTATCCTTATGGATTATCCTTCACTTTGAAGCAAGGAACTCCCATAAGCTCTTCAAGGAAAAATATCAAATATTAGTATTGTAAAGATCTATTCATACTTTTTACTCAAAGAACCATCCGAACAACCGACCGGCTCAAAAAGCCACCCGCAAAGGTTCTTCAAAAGCTTCTTTGAGCAACCATTACAATGGGGTTCTCTGCAGAACTCTTTGAAATTATTCCTGGAAGAACTTATAGGGGTTCCCCCACGTTTTCAAAGATCCACTAAATGATCCTCCAACAACCTTCTCTTTTAGAATGTGGGATCTAGGGTACGGACCGTGGTTCTGCCCGGGATCAGTTGGCGGATTAAGGCAGACACACAGCTCAGCTACCTTTCGAAGGGGAAAGGAAGACTGGACAAGGGCCCAGAGATTTTAGATTCTCCCGTAGGACTTGCAAACGGTACACTGCCATCCGATTGTAGCTGGATTGACATGAACATGTGAAATCCTTTCTTCTTCTGTTTGTCCGTCCAGCCGTCCACCCGTCCAGTCATTCCTTTCCCTGATTGAATCGACTAAATCGTATTTAGAACAAAAGCAAGATAATGAGAATGCAATAGTACATTAAATATTTGACAAAAATCTCATTAAAAATTTTATACAAAATTGACCACAGTGAACATGATAAAACAGGGATAGAAGTGTGTAGCTCTCTGTGTTCAGCTCTTACAGGTCTCTATTATGCAAAAGTGTTAAAATAAATCCACTAATAAAAGATAAGAGAGTCTTTGCTAAATGCTTCTGTTCCTCACTCAAAACTTTCCTTTTCAGCTTTTTTGGAAAGGAAAGAAAAAGGTGCTGTGGTCTCTTAATCTTTTCCAGAGCTGTATGTGCAACAATGCATTTCCATAAAAATAATGAACTGAATTGAATAATTCAACTGCTGACTGCATCATCACAATGTCATTATGATGTCATATAGCCATGTAGCACTGTCATATTGTCAGACGCTGTTCTCCTGACAGTATTTCTATGCACATTTATGAGCATTATATAGTTCTCTATGACATGTCTCACTATTTCACCACCAGCTGTTGTTAGTATCACTTGGATCAATAGTAATGATCATCCCAGATCTCAAGCTTTTAATTATACAAAAACAACAAGTGGATTGGGGCAATTTGGCCAGTCTCAGAATGAAGGTGACCCAGTACTTGATTGTATGCGCTGTGAATCATTGTGAGAAACTAAAAGTGATTATGCTTTAGTCTGGGATTATCCCCAAAATGTTCCCTCACGTGGGTCGAATATCTTTAAACGACAAAGACCCTTGTGAACTCCTAAAAGCCTCTTATCGTCCTTATCGTCAGCCTGGGTGTGCAGCAGCGCCCCTACAGCTACTGGAGACAATATGAAATGTCTCAGGATGCTGCCCTCATCCTTTGCTCCTACTCAATCAGCCTGCATCAGAAGGTTCACAGGTTAAGGGTCAAACACCAGAGGCCATCCAGTTGCAAGGGAGATTTTTTTCATTCCTTCTCCTGGTCGTTGATTTAAACCAGAAACTCTGAATATGCATATTGTTTTTTATACATTATCAGTCTTATTCTGTGTACTGACATGTTTTGGATATGCGTGCGTTTGGACAGGTTTTCCATCAAAAGAGAATTAATTCTCAAGTGACTTTCCTGTTTAAGTAACTGTTGAATAAATATATGAACACAGGTTCACCTCTCTGACTGTTAGGCAACCTGAACTCTAATAATATTACAATACATTCAACAGGCATTGCAAGACAATACAGAATGTGTCCATGCATCTAATTTACAGCGGGACATGGGACATGGGACATGGGACACGGGACACGGGACACGGGACACGGGACACGGGACACAGGGATTCTCCATCCCGTTTTTCCCCAGGAGCCCCCCTTCTCTTCACGGCCCCAGATGGAAACGATAGCTTGCAACTCCGGGGACCCAGAGGCCCGGATAACGGCCGCAGACGAGTGACAGAAAACCCTCGACAGAGTAAACACGCAGTGGCTAACCAAACTATCCGAACCGGCGCTCCATCTGGGCCGGAGCTGTCATTGACTGCTGTAATCTGCTGTGTAAATCTGCAGCTTGGGCCTGTCTGTTCGCTGTCTGGGTTCTGTGCTCCCGGACAAAAGCACTGGACACCTTGCCCACTGACAAAGGGCCACACATCGCCGGGGCCTAATCAGAGTGGACAAGGCTTGCTGATGGGGCCTTTTTGGGCAATTGAACTTGGTCAATGCTTCTTAGGGGGGACCTGATGGAACAGAGGGACAGTCCGTTTGACTTCAACAACAGCGACTCCCCTGAAAACCCTCCCTGCCAAAGGCTGTGACCTGTAATGACCTTTATGAAGCATGTATATATACAGACACATCTGGCGATGTCACTGTTGACCTTCCCGTTTCCGTATTTACATAGAGATGGTGGTGTGTTTCTCGGGGGGGATTACAAAATTTGTTGTTTGTCTTAATTCTAGCCTTCTGGCTTGTCACGAGGAGAACACAATGATGTCCCAGCACACAAGGTGCGAACACAATGTTTTCCATTGAAACACTGAACAAGCTGGCAGAGGTTTGGTCCTAAAGTTCTGAGAACCCCTGGGAATGGGTGTGAGAATGTATGTGGGCCGCTGGAATCTCTTCAGAAGCTGAAGTATAAACGCTGTACTTTCTGCATGTGAGAAGAACCTCTGAACCAATTTTAATAAAGAGTTACTTTGTTGAGTATAGCAGATTGCTGAACCTCTTACAACCCACGTTCCCTCTGTCACATAGAGAGGGAGTGGGAGAGGGTTGTTCTACGCACTTAGCCTTGTGATCAGAAACCTTTTCACTAATAAAAATTGCAATTATATTTTAATTATAAAAATCGGAAATACCTTTATTCCTTTGAAATTTTTGAGAGTAAAGTTAATTAGGTAATTTTTATTATTGCTTATTTATACTTCTTATTTTTCACTTGATAGGTAAATTTGTATATGTTTTTCCTATTTCCCTTGACAGATGGTTAAGAAACTGTAGACCGATCGTGTTTTCTTTGCCATCTAAGGTGTTCGTTATGCAGTCACTTGGACAAAGTCAGGATGTGTTGAGAAACTGCTTATAGTGTGAAATTTTCAACAACAAAAGTAAATAACTGATTATTTTCTTGGAATGTAGACTATTTTAAAATCCTACAACCCTATTATAAAGAACCCTATTATAAATATAAATATTTCATAACTTTGAAAATATGTATGACTTCTGTTTAACACAATGCCTGCAAATGTTATCTATTTAAATTTGTTAAAGAAGCAGTCGTGTTTTCGAATAGCAATCTTGAAAAAGTAAATACATTTTGGGCTGGGTGTTGTAAAACGTTGCTCATATGTGTATAATCTAGTATAAGTACCATCGAGCCTCAGCTAGCCCAAAAGATGTATGTTTAAAAGTGATAGATGACTGCAAACATTTTTTGGAGACACTTTTTAGCTTTTACCTCCAGTGTCCAGAACTCCTGGAATGTGCTTTAAAGGAGATCTTCCTAGAATTATCCAGAATAATCCTCACTGTAATTATAAACCTCTTTCCAAAAATGTTGGGCAAATAGTAAAAGAATGCACTGATTTGTAAATAATTTATCCCTATATTTAATTGAAAATAGTACAAAGACATCATGTCAAATGTTATTGTTTTGGGAAAAATACACGCCCAGTTTGTATTTGATGCCAGCAAAATGTTTCTACAAAAGTTGGGACAGGGTTATGTTTACCACTGGGTTGCATCACCTCTTCTTTTATCAACACTCTGTAAGCGTTTGGGAACTGAGACCAACTGTTGTAGTTTTGAAAGTGAAATGTTTCCCATTCTTGCTTCATATCGGATTTCAGCAGCTCAACAGTTCGGGGTCTTTGTCGTACTTTTCGTTTCATAATGCGCCAAATGTTTTCAGTTAGTGACAGGTCTGGACTGTGGCAGGCCAATTAAACACCCAGACTCTTTTACAATGGAGCCATGCTGTTGTAATACATCACCGATGCAGGCTTTAGAACTGTGCACCTATCAAAAGCTGGATGGTCCCTTTCCTCTTTTGCACAGAGGACGGGAGTCCACGATTCTCAAAAATAATTTCAAATTCTGATTCATCAGGCCACAGGACAGTTTTCCATGTCACCCCATTTCATCTTAAATGAGCGTGGGCCTAGAGAAGGGCCCAAGGCCTCATTCTGGATCTGGATCTTGTTTGCATTTGGTTCCTGCTTTGCATGGTGGAGTTTTAACCTGCGATTGTGGATGCAGTGACGTACTGCGTCCACATACAATGATTTTCAGAAGTGTTCCTAAGCCCATGTAATGACTTCCATTACAGAATCGTGTCTGTATTAAATGCAGTGCTGCCTGAGGGCCCGAAGATCATGGCCTTCCTGTATTGGTTTTCACACTTGTCCCTTACGTACAGTTCTCTGAATCTTCTAATGAAATTAGGTACCGTAGATGATGAGATCCCCAAACTCTGCAATTTTATGTTGAGAAACGTTATTCTAACATTGTTGCACTTTGCCTGTGCAGTCTTTCACAGAGTGGGGAATCCCTCCCCATCTTTACTTCTGACAGACCCATCCTGTCTGGGATCAAGAAACAATAACACTTCTCAGATTCAACATTTGATATGTTGTCTTTGAACTACTTTCTATTGAATATAGGGTTTACATGATTTGAAAAACTTTTTGGGAAACTGGGTTGTACCTAAAGAAGCCAGCAGTTTTTCCAACCCAGGTCATGTCTAAACGGGTTTATTTTTGCACTTGCACTCATAAAACTGTTTCAAATGTTTCCCTACCACTTACACACTTAATTGATCTAATCATTATATCATCAAGTCTTTAATTTGAAAAAACAAAAACGTGCACACCTTGAAGTCGCCATGATCAGGATAGGGAAACACTGAGCAAAATAATACAATATAAAGGCTCATCTAAACAGAATGTATCTCTATTTGCGCTATCTTGCAGTACTTTAAATGTCCACAAGAGGACAGCAATGATTGTAATACCGTTTGCCTACATATAATTTATAGGTAACAATTTTTAGAAACACAAAG
Organism: Esox niger; assembly: GCA_016801105.1. NCBI lineage: Eukaryota > Metazoa > Chordata > Actinopteri > Esociformes > Esocidae > Esox > Esox niger. The sequence continues at coordinate 6,210 of JACXGJ010011716.1, read as the reverse complement.
GTTTGCCTTTCTTGACAAATTGCCATAATAATTTTCATTCTATTAAATTAAACGTGCGTGGAACAGTACCACGAAGGTCCCCATGTAATGGTACGTTGTTATAATCGTCACACAACTACTGCAAGAAAGGGTTACGTTTGTCCGTAGTGCTGTTCCGTAGTGTTTTCCTAGGTTGCCATAACAACCAAAGTTCCAAAATTGTTCGAGTTTCGATTGAATTTCACATGGTTGGTATTATTTGACGCGCCAGGGAACCGCTTGGCGAAGCACTAACACGGTGCTTGTTTCGTTATCACCTCCCCGTGTTTAGGTGTAGTGTCGGTGGAAACTGAAACACGAATTGCCTGCCTTTTTTAACGCAGCAGGAACATGGATTTCAGCCAAGAAGACCGGAGCGAACTAAGGATCAACAATTCCTGTTATGGCAGTGAATTAGATCATTCTGAGGAGCGAGACATTTACTCATCTACAGATGAAGCTGATGTTGATGTTGAAGATGTGAGAGTTTTGTTTTAGCTCAACTGGTAGTTTGTGTGCGGTTTAGTAGCTCGGTAACCAGTGTCTTAGTGAGTTGCTTATTGTGATTTCACAGTGTACTCACAAAACGAACGTTTTTATACTTAAAAGCAATGAATGTACCTGTTGACAATGCATGTACAACTTAATATTTTCTATACCCGCAGGAAAACATCCCAGAACCAATGCTAACATATTTTGAAGCCTTTAAAAACCAAGCAAGACATTTTGAAAAGGTCATCCTTGAGGACATTGAAGATGATGGTAGGAAAGACCTCTGGATAATGCCATGTCTACAGAAATAATAGAAAATGCATGGCATATTCATTCGTAATTTACAGTACCTCAAATCAATGAGACACGGTAGATTTTTTTTCAGTGTCTTTCTACAATATCTGTTCTTCAGGACCAGGAGCAGCTGAATCGTATTTCATGAATACAAGTAATTTAGAAGATCATTTATTGGATCGGGCCTCTGACTTAGGCCAACACAAAGACCCATTGAAGTTCAAAGAACTAGTGAGTGTAGTCTAATATCAAACTATGTTACTGTGCGCTGAAATCGGTCAGCCTGATAGTTGAATATGTCATTCATGCTGGGGTTAATCCTTTTTATTGATTTAGGAAATGGCTCAGATAAGGAATGAGGAGTTTGAAACCAAGGAGACCAACCCCCACAGTTTATCTGATGGTGACTTTTCAGAGGATGTTGGTAAGTGTATTCAATGCAGGGGGCTTATCTTGTCCAGTGTAACATCTCAATTCGTTTTTGCGTGCCCACTAGATGTCATCCTTTCCTATTCAAAGCCGGTCTCATGGAGTTAAAGACAGGGAATTCTTCAAGATAATGGAGCTGAAACTGGGTCTTTCTCTTTGACTCATTGAAGGTGATTCATATTTGGAGTCTGAAAAGCAGCTTAGTTTGGAACTGAATGCTTTGGAGTGTAAGTTTAAAGAGGAAGAGAGGAACATTCTGCAATCCACGATGGAGCAAGAAAAGGAGCAGAGAGAAATGGAGCTTAAGAGGAAACGCAGGCAAAGGGCCTTTGAAGAGGAGCTGAGGAGGATAGAAGAGCTCAGTATGGTGAGAATATTGTTCATTTCATCCCCTTTTCCCATTTCTTGAATCAATGTGATATTTGGAAATGAGACTGACTGACTAAATATGTAATTGTTTGCCTGCAGCATTATCCTACAGGTGTGGAGGAGTTAGGAGAACCGGAGACAGAACAGAAGCTGAAACAAGAGTTCCTCAAACAGCAGGTGGGACTCATTCACTTTCGTTATCTCTACATTGCCCTCCAGAATTGTTAGCTCCCTACGAATGTATGAACAAATACTTGCATGAATGTTTTATAACAAATGATAATGTTGTTTGCGTGGAACAATTTAACTAAATTAAAGGTTAGATGTATTTGTGTAACATCAAGCTGGTGAACAAAATTGTGCTTATCTTTACTTATTTATTGGTTGAACTTAATGCCTCCATTTTCTCCAATTAACCAGGAGGTGATCAGCTGCCTCCAGAGACAGATAGAGGACGAGAGGAGGGCTTTGGAGAAGGAGCAGGAGAAGGAGCTCCTGAAGACACACCAGGCTCACTGCAAGGCGGCCACCACTATCCAAGCAGCCCTAAGAGGCCTCCTGGTGCGCCAGTGGACAAGGACTGAGCTCCATCGCAGAAGAGAGGAGGAGAGAAGGAGAAAGGGGTGTGAGGAGAGGTGTCGGAGCAAACAGGAGGAGCAGAGGCTGATGCAGGAGGAAGAAGAGCGGAGGAGAGAGTTGGAAAAGCAAAAGCTGGAGAGCAGGAGGGCTGAGTATGAGAGAACCAAGGAGGAGGAGCGAGTCCGTATTCAGGAAAAGAAACAGGAAATGGAAGAGAGGAGAAAGAAGAAGAGAAAGAGAGAGACTGAGGAAAAGAAAAAGGATGAAGAAAGAAGAAAAAGTGAGGAGGACAAAATAAAAAGAGAGGATGATGAAAAGAAAAAGCACGAAGAGAGAAGAAAAAGGGAAGAGGAGAAAAAAAGAGAAGATGAGGAAAAGAGAAAGGATGAAGAGAGACGAAAAAGGGAGGAGGAAAAGAGAGAGGTAGAGAAAAAAAGAGAAGATGAGGAAAAGAGAAAGGATGAAGAGAAAAGAAAAAGGGAGGAAGAAAAGAGAGAGGTAGAGAGAAGGAAAAGAGAGGAAGAGAAAAAAAGAGAAGATGAGGAAAAGAGAAAGAATGAAGAGAGAAGAAAAAGGGAGGAGGAAAAGAGAGAGGAAGAGAGAAGGAAAAGAGAGGAAGAGAAAAAAAGAGAAGATGAGGAAAGGAGAAAGTATGAAGAGAAAAGAAAAAGGGAGGAGGAAAAGAGAGAGGAAGAGAGAAGAAAGGGGGAGGAGGTGAGAAAAAGAGAGGATGAGGAGAAGAGAAAGGATGAAGAAAGAAGAAAGAGGGAGAAGAGAAAGGTTGATGAAGAGGTGGAAAAAAAGGAGGAAGAGCTGCAGAAACAGGAGAGCAAACAGCAGATAAGGGAAAAAGTACGGAGGGAGGATGAGGCGGATGAAAGGGCGAGATGGGACGAGACAGGGATGGACTCACATGAGAAGCAACACAAGAACCTGCTGGAGACCAGAAGAGTGAAGGGCGAGTGCCAAAGGCTAAATGAGCAAAAAGCCAGAGAGAAATCTCCCTCCACTGTCTTCAGTAAACCCACTGACACAGGCTCTGTGGCTGCCGTTGAGACAATGAGAGTCTCTCTGCCACAGCACACCGAGCAGAGGAGACTGGCTTGGATGAGGGATTGCACCCCCTGGTCCAAACTCTCCCTGCTGAACAAGAGGAAGCAGAACCTACAAGGGGGCAGGACCACAGGGAGGAGAGGGCTGAGGAGGGCCAATGAGGTTAACGCTTCACCTCCTCTGTGCCCAGACACACTGCTTCAGTCTGGGGCCTGGTTTTCCCTTCAGGAGGTAACCTGCTTGTTATGACCTAAGATGCAGTTTTCTTTATTTAATAATGGTTCGTCCTGAAAACATATTTTTCTGTGGCTGGGGTTCACCTTTTCTGGACTCAATCTAGTGTACAGGACCAACTAGACTATACAGAATCAGACATTAAAACTACCAGCCAAACGGTAACTAAACCGAAAGCGTGTTTCAACTGACTTGGCTATGCCTCCCAATGCAGATCAGCACACTGGTTTTGGAGGATCTCCCTGGCTGCAGCCTCTCCACTTTGTCCCAGTGCCCCAGACTACAGTCTCTTAGCATGCGACGCTGTGGTCTCGTAGCCTTAGACGGCCTCGGTCAGTGCACAGAGCTCAGCTACATCGACGTGCAGGTAAACAAACCACACAGCATGCTGGGTAAGTGTTCTTTCACATATTGGCTTTGAAAACCACTATGTATCTACACTGATACATGCAGCAAATTGGTGAAACGGGTTTGGGGGCGCCAATGGTCTGGACCAGGTTCCTCCACCCTGCTCCTGGAGGCATCCGCCCTGAATGTTTTAGATGTCTCCTGCTCTGTCACAACTCGTTCAATGGTCAGCTCATTATCACGTCCTTCGTGAGCTACATCAGGGGTGTTAGGGCAGGGTGAGAACTAAAACATGCAGGGCACGGGGCCTCCAGGAGCAGGTTTGAAAAACACTGGTCTGAACTAAAGCCTGGCGCCTTTGGTTTGGGGATTTCCGTCTACAGGAATGTGTGATGAATATCAAATGAGATTATCAACCAATATTGTGAAGAGCTGACCAGCAGATGTTATAAAGCTTTTCTTTTAATCAATTAGTGGGAGGCAGCTGAGCCATGGTTGAGTTCTCTTCACCTCACAATCCCAATTTCACCACTGTCTACAATCAATTCCACTTAATACTTAGTGTTTCAGTACATAGCATATTTAATTAGATAACATTATATTAGCTACATCAGCTTCTGTTCCTCACAGATAATAAATATAAAAAGCATGCGAAAATATAAAAGCATTTGACTTTGCAAACTCAAACATGCTTTCTTTTGTCATGCTTAGGACAACTTGATCACGTTTGTGAACTGTGAGAATCTGGTTAATCTCCGGGTCCTTCGACTGTGCCGGAACCGTCTGGCGTCTGTCCGGGGTCTGGCTGGCGCTGTGAACCTGGACGTTCTGGAGTTATCCCATAACTCCATCACCCGCATTGGTGAGCCAAGAACCCAGGTGTTTCTCTGAGTCTAAACCACCGTTCGAGACACTCTGTCGCCCAACAGAGAAAACAGGCAAACTCGTTTTAAATTGGAGAATATTTCGGCGTGCTTTGACTGGCACCTCTTCTCGGTGTCAGGATAACTCATGGCTGTAGTTGTAAGTGTTGTCCACTAGAGTGCAGTGTACCTCTTCTTTTGAAACCCCCAGACATCACGTTTGCCCCCTCTGCTACTCACTATGTATTGAAATGTGACTTGGTTACTGTGGAAAACAGACCAGGAGTCAGGCCTCAAGTCATGAATAGATATTACTTGCCTGAGAGGGCCATTCATGTTTTTTTATTGGCGTATGGGTCTCACTGAAATTAGATCGTCGCTTCGTATGAATTGTAGCCCAGCTCCAGCCCTTTCCCCACACCATCTCCATCTGTCCTCATGCTGCTGGAGTATGCAGATGAAACATACACTTCTGCTCTGTCTTCTGCTCTGTCTTCTGCTCTGTCTTCTGCTCTGTCTTCTGCTCTGTCTTCTACTCTGTCTTCTGCTCTGTCTTCTGCTCTGTCTTCTACTCTGTCTTCTACTCTGTCTTCTACTCTGTCTTCTACTCTGTCTTCTACTTTGTCTTCCACTCTGAAGTTGGTCTGGAGCCGTTAACGAGGATACAGACGTTATTGCTAGACCATAACCAGCTGGTCAGTAGTAAAGGACTGAGAGAGGTTTACACTCTGCTCCGCCTGGATCTGTCACACAACCACCTGTCCATTGTGGAGGGCCTGGAGAACTGTGCTCTGCTCAGTGTTCTGGACCTGACAGGAAACAATCTCACTGAGGTAAAATTGAGTAATCATCGGTGTAATGTATGTCTGCATTAGATTTAAGTACTACATTATACTAACCGGGGTGTGTGATAATGTTTTAGAAACATTACTCCTGCCTCTGTAGAAAATGGCCATTGTTTCAAACAGGCAGTCCTTCCTGAATCACACTTTGATAGGGTGAAATGCACAGCAGGACTAAAACAGCTGACATTGATTAATTGGAGGCACCTGCGTTGTGGAGCACCATCTGTCTCTGTCAGTAACATGTCCCAATACCCATTATGACTGGTTAAACCCACCATCTGTTTCTGTCAGTAACATGTTCAAATACCCATTATGACTGGTTAAACCCACCATCTGTTTCTGTCAGTAACATGTCCCAATACCCATTATGACTGGTTAAACCCACCATCTGTTTCTGTCAGTAACATGTTCAAATACCCATTATGACTGGTTAAACCCACCATCTGTCTCTGTCAGTAACATGTCCCAATACCCATTATGACTGGTTAAACCCACCATCTGTTTCTGTCAGTAACATGTTTAAATACCCATTATGACTGGTTAAACCCACCATCTGTTTCTGTCAGTAACATGTCCCAATACCCATTATGACTGGTTAAACCCACCATCTGTTTCTGTCAGTAACATGTCCCAATACCCATTATGACTGGTTAAACCCACCATCTGTTTCTGTCAGTAACATGTCC
>JACXGJ010011715.1:0-19276 GCA_016801105.1 Esox niger | reverse complement strand
GCCTTCTTCCCATAATGCATCCTGGTGCCATTAGGTCTGCAGGTAAGCGAGGCACTTGCACCCGGCCATCCACTTGATGTATTCATCAGACCAGACCACCTTCCATTGCTCTGTGGTCCAGTTCTGATACTCAGGGGCCCATTGAAGGTGATTCATCAGACCAGACCACCTTCTTCCATTGCTCTGTGGTCCAGTTCTGATACTCAGGGGCCCATAGAAGGTGCTTCATCAGACCAGACCACCTTCTTCCATTGCTCTGTGGTCCAGTTCTGATGCTCACGTGCCCATTATAGGTGCTTTCTGCAGTGGACAGGGGTCAGCATGGGCCCCCTGACTGGTCTGTGGCTACGCAGGTCCATATGCAGCAAACTGCGATGCACTATATGTTCTGACACCTTTCCATCAGTACCAGTATGATATTTTACAGTAGCTCATCTATTGGATTGGACCACACGGGCCAGCCTTCGCTCCCCACATGCATCAGTGAGCCTTGGCCGCCCATGACTCTGTCACCGGTTCACAGTTTTCCTTCCTTGGACCACTTTTTATGGGTACTGACCACTGCAGACCAGGAACACCCCACAATGGCTGTGTCACGGAATTGGTGGAAGGACTCAGGCGCAGAGACGTTGTGGAGATAGTAGTCCATAGTTTAATTAAGAGAGAACAAAAGAAACAAACAAGAAAACTCAAAGCAACTCCAAATGAATGGGTGTTGTAGCCTACGGCTAGCAAACCAAAATAATCAACATTCATGTGGTCAAACAGTCAACTCAAATAGGTTCCCCAATTGGAGGCAATACCCAACACCTGCCTCCAATTGGGGAGACCCAAGTGCATAGAGGTGCCTAGAGGTACCTCTATTGGCCCCGTCCTGACTATGGCCCCAGCCAGTGCTAAGATGGCTAGGGGCATAGTCAGGACGTGACAGGCTGCAGTTTTGGAGATGCTTTGACACAGTCATCTAGCCATCACAATTTGGCTCTATTCAAAGTCACTCAGATCTTTTTGCTTGCCCATTTTTCCTGTTTCTAACACATCAACTATGAGGACAAAATTTTCACTTGCTGCCTAATAAATCCCACCCACTGACAGGTTCCATCAGACAAGATTATCAGTGTTATTCACCCCACCTGTCAGTGGTCATAATGTCATGGCTGATGGGTGTATCAGTGTTATTCACTTCACCTGTCAGTGGTCATTATGTTATGGCTGATGGGTGTATCAGTGTTATTCACTTCACCTGTCAGTGGTCATAATGTTATAGCTGATGGGTGTATTTTGGATTGTCAAGTAGCCTTCATTGTTTGCATTGTGTTTTAATAATGGCCTAATTATATCCTTGAATGGTCATGGATATCTTGTACTTCACTTGTAAGTTCATGCAAATTCAGCCAAGACTGTCATTCATTTTGGAGTATCATGCATTCATCCATTCAGTAAGATGAGATTAGCACCATTTGGGTACCATTAGTGGGCTGTCTGGGTCCCAACGTTAAGTGCTGTGGGCTGTTGGCCAAAGTCACAAAAAAGAGTAAAAGAACAGGTAAATATTCTCTACATAGTTTTCCGTTTGTGAGTTAGAATTCTGACCACGGAACAATGTAATATAGGAACAATGTAATATAGGAACAATGTAATATAGGAACAATGTAATATAGGCTTATTTAGGAAAAGTCATGGAAGGAGGAGGCTGTAGCTTTCAAAATTGCAGTTTTATTATAATTACAAACTACAATTGAATTACAAATGCCAATTTCTGTAGGCATTTGGCAGTCCTAGTGTTAAACATTGTGGGGGATCTGTAATGGTATTGTTGGTTAGGGTTAGGTAATTGCTGCCAAAGTTGCTTTGAAGGAGTCTGAATTCTTATGAAAATGTTTGCATAGGCATTTATCAACATTTATACAAACAGGTTTCTGCCTGGTCATTATAGGGTGTATATTGAATACATTTAAAAATAAATCTGTAATGAAACTAAGTGGAAAAATCTGAATACTTTCCGCTGTGTGTATAGTTGTGTATATATATTGTTTTGTTGTTAAGTGTTTTGAGGTACAGTTTGTATTGTGTAATGTTGTCTAATAATGTGTAGTTTTGTACAGTATTATGTGGTATTATATGGTGTATATATATTGTTTTGTAGTACTGTTTGTATTGTGTAATGTTGTCTAATAATGTGTAGTTTTGTACAGTATTATGTGGTATTATATGGTGTATATATATTTTAGAAAAGCTGGACGAGATGCTGATTGGGACTCAGGAGGTAGTGATGAGAAAACGTCCCTCAGAAGCTGACTACAGAGCTGCCACTGTGAAGCAGCGACCAACCAGCCGACGAATCACGCAGCAAGAGATCAACGTGAGTCTGAAGTCACAGTTATGGTTGCACAATTTGGGGACTATTATAAAGTGGAAAATGTAAAAACCTTTTACTATCATGAGGATTTTGACAGATATGCATTATAGTATGATTATTTTATCTTCAAGAAAGCATTATATTTTAGGTGTTTGACTTTGGAACCACTTGTGTTGTACTTTAGTACACTGAATATTAGGCTTTATTTAAATATAGAAATACTAGACCAAACTTTTTTTATTAAGGGAACCCATAATTATCTCAGTATTACACCAAGTCAATGAAACATAATGGATGTCAATCTGTCCAGTTAGTGAATCAGTGTCACCTTTTTTGGTGCAAATGAAAGTGACAACAGGTGCACTAGAGAGGCAACAGCAAGACAACACCCAAATAGGGAATGGATTTGCAGGTGGTGGTCACAAACAATTGCTCTCTCCTTATTCTGCTTGATTGATTTTTCCCTAGATTTGTGTTTTGCTAGAGTCTTTGTCACTACAGGTTGCATGACGCGGTACCTGCAACCCATTCAGGTTACACAGGTAGTCCAGCTCTTCCAGGATGGCACATCAAATCACATTTATTTTATAAAGCCCTTTTTACATCAGCAGTTGTCACAAAGTGCTTTCAGAAAATACCTGTCCAGAAACCCACAAAACACCCGGAGTAAAAAACAACAATTTTGAATTTCAGGGGCTAGGAAAAGCTCCCTAAGAAGGATGAAATTAAGGAAACCAAGAGGGGAAACCAGGCTCAGTGGGGTGTTATGTATTTGATCCCCTCTCCATCAGAAAAATGTCTGGCTCCCAGATGTCTTTTATACAGTTAATGAGCTGAGATTAAGAGCATACTCCAAAAGGGAGTGCTCCTAATCTCAGCTTGTTACCTGTAAACAGTCTGACCTCTGTGATTGCAAACAATGGCTTTGCCACCAAATGCTAAGTAACTCATTAAAATGCAAATCAATGTATACTAATTTTTTTGACATGGGATCATATTCTTTTCCCTCACTGTATGTTTCATTTTATATAATTGTAAAACAGAGGATCAGCATACATAGTCATAAAATGTATGTTTTTGATTAAATGATGACTGTAAACAGGGACTGGGTGATGTGCATGTGTGCAGTTTTTTAAAGTGATTTGTAGTGGACTGTTTGGGAAAGGGGGGGTTCAGTGTGCAACAACCTCTACAAATCTTCAAAAATATTCCTGGTGTTCCCAAAAAATACAGGTCTTTTGCAACCGTAATCACAATAAATCTGTCTCTGTATGTGTTGCAGTCTTTGTTTGAACGTCAGGGCCTACCTGTTCCACAGGGAGTTTCCCTTGGCTTGGAGAAAGCCACCATGCAACTGCCCAGAGGAATGTCCCGGACCAAGTCTTTTGGTAAGACAATAAGCCTACAATAGCAGGAGATCAATCATCCTAGTAAAAAACAATAATTAACCAATACTAACCCTAGCCCAATAATGATCAAAATACTAACCCTAGCCCAATAATGATCCAAATACTAACCCTAGCCTGATAATGATCCAAATACTAACCCTAGCCCAATAATGATCCAAATAATAACCCTAGCCTGATAATGATCCAAATACTAACCCTAGCCCAATAATGATCCAAATACTAACCTTAACCTGATAATGATCCAAATACTAACCATAGCCCAATAATGATCCAAATACTAACCCTAGCCCAATAATGATCCAAATACTAACCCTAGCCCAATAATGATCCAAATCATTCCACCGTAGTGAAGTTCTATGAGAGAAGGCCCTGTCTCCAGCTGTTTGTTTCAAAATTTATGGTACAGTTAAAAGGCCCGCATCTTGTGATCTAAGGTTATGGGCAGGTATGTATGGCTGGATCATTTCAGTGAGGTAAGTAGGAGCAAGTCCATGTACTGATTTATTGGTTAACAATAAAACCTTAAAATCAGCCCTAACCATAACAGGCAGCGAGTGTAAAGAAGCTAGTACTGGAGTAATGTGTTCACATTTTTTGTTTCTAGATAGGATTCTAGCCGCTGTGTGCAGCACTAATTTAAGTTTATTTATTTATTGATCAGGGTAACTGGAAAAAAGAGGATTGCAGTTCATGTATTCATTATAGCTAAAATGAAGACCCACTTCACTTGTTGAGCGTTGCTTTTTAGTTAACTTTGCAACTGAATCGAAGAGAAATTTTGCATTGGTTTTGTTTACCTCAATCAGGTTAGAGAAATAAGCTGATTGAGCAGATGTGAGTGCTTTTCGGTATTTAAGTGTGCTGTCTATCCAGGCTAGTCTGCATACATCCAACTTTGTTGCGCATCACTTTTGCTCCAATTTTCTGGAGGCTTGCTTTAGTGCTCTAGTATTTTCTGTGTACTAGGAAGCAAGTTTCTTGTTGCATATTTCTTTAGTTTTTAGAGGTGCAACTGTATATAAAGTATTTTGCAGTGTTGAGTTCAAACCTTCGATTAGATCATTTGTGGATGTATTTACTTTGTCATTGATAAGCAAGTTTGGAAGAATATCAAGAAACCTATTTCTAGTCTGAGAATCTATAGTGCGGCTTTTGAAACTCATTGTTTGGGGAGTGGCCTTTATTCTGCTGCCAATTTGCAAACCACCAGTAAAGGATTGTGAATTGACTGACAACCCCCACCTTCTTCTGCTGTAACCACTGGAGGGTCAACTTGGCCTTGTGCTTAGGGTCATTGTTGTACTGGAAAGTCCAAGAGCGTCCCATGCGCAGCTTTCATGCAGAAGAATGCAAATTGTCTGCCAGTATTTTCTGTTAACATTCTGTATTCATCTTGCCATTAATTTTCACAGTGGGAATGGTATTCTGTTCACTATAGACCTTGTTGACCCCTTTCCAAACATAATGCTTGTGGTTGTTACCATGAAGTTCTATTTTGGTCTCATCACTCCAAATTACAATGTGCCAGAAGCTGTGATACGTGTCAAGGTGTTGTCGGGCATATTGTAACCAGGTTTTTTGTGGCACTGATGCAGTAAAGGCTTCTTTTTGGCAACTCGACCATTCAGCTTCTGTTTGTTCAAGTATTAGTATTGGGCACCTTGAAACAACCACAACGTCGTTTTCCAGGGCAGCTTGTACTTCTACCGAGGTTGCATGTGGATTTGTCTTTGTATCCCGAAAAATTATTCTGGCAGTTTTGGTTGACATTTTTCATGGTCTACCTGACTTTTCCTTGGTATCAAGAGATCCCTGAATTTTTCACTTCTGACTGACTGGCATTTAAAAGGCTTTTTATATCCTTTATAAAGTTCTGTTACCTTATTACTAAGGGTCTTTTGACAGTTATTTTCTGCTCCTCATGGCTCAGTATCCAGCCTGCTCAGTGCATCCACATGAGAGATAACAAACTCATTGACTGTTTATACACACTTAAAAAGCCTCAGATCTGGGAAATTCACCTTTAATTGACATTTTCATCTGTGTGTGTGTCTCCTTGTGTTGGTAAGAAGGATATAACTTTCGAAAAAGAAAAAACGTGTTCAGACCCCTTTACTCTGTACTTTCTTGAAGCACCTTTGGCAGAGATTACAGCTTTGAGTCTTCTTGGGTGTGATGCTACTGTCTTGACGATTTTCTCATGCTCAGACAGGTTGAATGTGTAATGTCGCTACACGGTTATTTTCAGGTTTCTTCAAAAGTATTTGATTGAGTTCTAGTCTGAGTTATGGCTGGGCCACTCACAGACTTCTCCTGATGTCAGCAGATCTAATGTTTAGGGTAGGGAGTTTAGTCATAAGTGCTTTGGGATTTGAAAATGTAGGCACTAGATAATTGCAATGGGCAATCCTCCTGGAGCATCAGTACATACTTGGCTTTGGAAGTGTGCATGGAATGTGATCAGATCATCTGGCAGATGAGTAGAGACTTCCCCCACACTGCTGATGTTCCTTTTCTAGGCTGTAATAATGTTGAAGTTCATAATAATTTTGCACTAATAAGAGAATGTTCAAAATGTTATTCTGCTGGAATATTTAAAAACAAAATAAAAAATCTCCTGCAGGTGCTCCAGAAGATGACAGGATCTCAGCTCTTATTGGAGAGCATCGGTTTCCTAGGAGCTCCTCAATGACTGACAGCTTCATCCCTCCTCCACCCCAGACAGCTCCTCCTCCTCCCCCATGTCATTACTACCTTGACTCTGGTCCACCCCCAGCCTTCTGCCCCCCACCTCCCCCACAGCGAGCAACGGACCAATCACGTTCTAGCTTCAAGCCTGGAACAGAACCCAGGCTGCATGAGGTCGGTGATTCCCCAGCCTCTCGAAGCCATGCAGAACGGCAGAGAAAAGCTCGCTCCATGATCATTCTGCAGGACTCAGCTGTAACTGGCCCTCAACCTCCAGAGTCAGCATCCATGGCTGCCCTAGCTCGACCTCCTGCTGGAGCTCCAGCCCCCCTGTCCCGGCCTAGCCCTGTCCCCAGCCCTCTCTCACGAACCAGCCCAACTCCCAGCCCCAGTCCCCTTTCCAGAACCAGCCCTATCCCTAGCCCTATCCCTTCTGGGGAGCGCAGCAGCAACAGGAGGCGTGGCCGGCCAGTCGAAAACCCTTATGCCAACGTGGGCCAGCTGCCTGCCCCACCCAGTAAACCTCAACGTCGCAAGTCTCCACTGCTCAAACAGGTGCAGGTGGAAGAAGGGCCAAGCAGGGCAGAGCTTTACCAGCAACAGGTCCTCACTGAGCGTGCTCAAATACGCGTCACACCCCCTCAGGGCCGCAGGTCCTCCTTCTTTCTGTCTGTAGAGGGAGGGGGTTCAGAGCCTCCCCCCATCCTACTGACTCAGTCCCACTCTGTAGACGACCTGGGGGAGCTGCCACCCCCCATCCCTGTACTCTCCCCCTCCTCTTCCCCCCACTCCACGTTCCTCCACCCATTGACAGGCAAGCCACTTGACCCCTCTTCCCCACTTGCCCTAGCCCTGGCTGCTCGTGAACGCGCTCTCACTGCCCGGACACCAAGCCCGGAACCACGGCCCAAACACACTCACTCACCTAGCCCGGAACCACGGCCCAAACACACTCACTCACCTAGCCCGGAACCTCGGCCCAAACACACTCACTCACCTAGCCCTGAATCGCGTCCCAAACAAACACACTCACCTAGCCCTGAACCACGGCCCAAACACACACACTCACCTACCACAGAACTGTGGCCCAAACACACACACTCTCCTAGCCCTGACTCTAGGCCTAAACACACTCCTCTCCTGACTAGCCCTGAACCCAGACACAAGCGTATTACCCCGCCTTTATTTCATGATGGGCAGTTAGAGCGACCTGTTGTCGAGCGGCCAGAGACTGAAGGTGGAGTCACATCTCCTGCAGGGCCCTCTCCTGAGCGGTGGCAAGCTATGCCCCTCCCTGCTATTAGTCCAGTGACCATCAATATAAACAATGGCAGCCAGCCTGCAGGACGAGGTCTGGGAGAAGAGCTGATTGAGGCACTGCATGGCCAATTACAGCGGAGAAGGAGCCTGACAGTTGGAAGCTCAGAGGAGGAGGGCGGGCCTTATACACAGACCCAGACCCAATCAGAGAGGAGGAAGAGTCTAGATGGTGGGCCTTACACAGTGACACTGCCCCCTGCACTGTTGTCATCCAGTGATGAGGAGACGAGGGAGGAGCTTCGTAAGATCGGTCTGGTGTCTCCTCCACTGGCATTTGCAACACCCCCCTCCCCCACTCAGGCCCCCTCCTCCCTTAGCTTGTCCCCTCGGAGGCCCCAGGCAGGTGAAGGGGGGGGAGGATGTGAGTCAGCTCCAGACTCAGGGGTGGAGGAGGGGGACCCTCAAATAGAGAACACTTCATCTCCCAGCACACCTGCTCCCAGCCTGCCACCAACCCTTCCCTCTCCAGAGCACCCCCAGCCCCGCCCTTCCACCCCCACCACCCCGACAACCCCCACCTCCACAGCCTCTTCAACCCAGGAGCCCCAGGGCCTGAAGCCCAGACTGCGTTCTCCCCTGGGACGTGGGCGCTCTGCTCTCAGGGATCCTCTACTTAAACAGTCTTCAGACAGTGAGCTACTTCCATCTGGCAGTGGACCTGGGCGCCCACCTCGTTACCTTTTCCAGGTAACCCTGACCCCTAATTTACCTCAATCCCTCTTTGAAAAGAAACCCACCTTTTCTTTTTGAAACTCCCTGCACGGCTACAAACCCACCTTCTCTTTTTGACAGTTTTAGTCAACTTTACCAAAAAAGAGAATGATGTCATGTATGTAAGTATTCAGACACTTTACTCAGTACCACTCACTATTACTCAGCAGGGACACCGACCAGAATCCCAGGGCCCGGGACAACATGTTTTCAAAACGTTTAGAACCAAAATCACGGGCCAAAAATGTTACTGTTCATAAAACAGGTCATAAACGTTTACTCAGTACTCAGTACTACTCAGTACTTGGTCAAAACCCCTTTGGCAGCAAGGCTTTGGCCTTCTATCACCTTCCTGAACCAATCTGTAGTACAGTAATGGAATGTATATGGTAGAGGAATGTTTATATTAGAGGGTGTATATACTACAGAATGAAAATATTAGCAAATATATACAGTAGATACTGTACATTTCACATACTATGAATATTGCAGACTATGCATAGTAATGATTGTTTATGATAAAGTCTATATATTGTGGAACCTGTTTATGAAAGCTGCTGTTCATTATAGAGACTATATATATTAGAGACTTTTTATATTAAAGACTATCTATAGTATAGCTCTGGAAAAGAAATTGAGACCACTGCACCTTTTTCTCTCCTTTCCAAAAAAATTGAAAAGGAAGGTTTTTATTGAGGATCAGAAGTGTTCAATTTGCAGAGGTCTTTTAATTTTAACCCTTATGTTCCTCACTCAAAACGTTCCTTTTCAATTTTTTGGGAAAGGAAAGAAAAATATGCAGCTGTATATGTAAGAGACTTTATATTACAGACTTAATACAGTAGAGACAGTATATTTAAGAGACTTTAAAATAGAGACCGTTTGTGAGTCTGTGAAGTTGTAATAATACCTTGAAATGTATGATATAAATATAAGAACTGTAAATTTTATATAGATAGGAAGACATCCAGAACCCAACATCTATTAACACAGTACGTCACTGCATGGGCTCAGGAACACATCCAGAACTCAATGTATAAAGCTGAGATTAGGAGCACTCCCTTTAAGAGTGTTCTTCTAATCTCAGCTCGTTACCTGTGTAAAAGACACCTGGGATCCAGAAATCTTTCTGATTGAGAGGGGATCAAATACTTATTTCCCTCATTAAAATGCAAATCAATTTATACATTTTTTGACATGTGTTTTTCTGAATTATTTGTTGTTACTCTGTCGATCGCTGTTCAAATGAATCTACAATTAAAATTATAGACTGATAAGTTCTGTGTCAGTGGGCAAACATAATAAATCAGCAGGGCACCAAATAAATCCCTCATTGTATATACAAAATACAGAAAAGCTGCCTTCTCTGAGTCCAAGCTCATTTAAGATGGACTGAAGCAAAGTGGAAAACTGTCATTTGGTCTTACAAATTAAAATGTGTAATTATTTTGGGGATCATGGACGGCACGTCCTCCATGCTAAGGAAAAGAGAGATCATCCGGCTTGTTTTCAGTGAACAGTTCATAAGGCAGCATTCATGATGGTATGGGGGTGCATTAGTGCACATGGCATGGGTGACTTGCACATCTGTGTAAGCAACATTGATGCTGAACAGTATACACAGGTTTTGGAGCAACATGTGCTTACATACAGTAATTCTCAGGGAAGGCCTTGCATAATTCAGCTAGACAATGCCAGACCACATTCTTCACATATTACAACAGCATGGGTCCATAGGAGAACCTGATATTTTGTGCAAATATCAAAGCAGTGACTAGCTCTTGTAGATTCATCCTGCACTACATACGCGAAATACGACCCTACCTTATACAGGAAGTGGCTCAGGTTCGACTCCAGTCACTTGTCATCTCCTGTCTGGACTGTTGCAACATTGTTGGTTGGGCCCCTGCAACTTATCTAGAACACTGCAGCCCATCTTGTATTCAACCTTATAAAATTCTCCCATGTCATCCCATTCCTTCACAAGTTCCATTGGTGTTTGACTATGTAGCAGCAAAGGGAAGTGCACCTCCCTATCTGCAGGCTATGCTTAAACCCTACAACACTTCACATGCACTCTGATCTGACACTTCATGTCTTTTTGCCCCAACCCTCATGGGTTGGCAGCTTCCTCTCAGCCAAGGCAAAACTCTTCTCGGGCTTGAACCTCAATACTGGAACAAACTTTCCCTTTAAGCCAGAACAGCAGAGTCCTTGCTAATCTTACAGAAGTATCTGAAAACCTACCTCTCTTCTGAGTATTAACTAGTAACTTAATTTCTCTGGCACTGGCTTTGCCCACTAATGGCTTTGATGAAGGAAAGTGCACTTATGATTGTCAGATTTTGGTTTTCCAAGACACCTTAAGAGGAATGCACTTATTGGAATTCGCTTTGGATAAGAGTGTCTGCTAAATGACTTAAATATAAATGTAAAATTAAGTAAAAGTCTGGGTGCTAAACTGGCCTGCCTGCATCATAAAATGAAAAATACAACAAAGGAGGACCCCAAATTGTTAAGCAGCTGAAATCCTATATTTATTTCACTTTCAAAACTACATCAACTGGTCTCCTCAATTCCCAAACACTTATTTGGAAACTTGTTGATGGCATCCAATTCATAATTGGCATGTACTTTTCAAAAAGCAGTAACATTTCTCAGTTTCATCATTTGATATGTTGTCTTTGTACTATTTTCTGTTGAATATAGGAAGAAATGATTTAGACATCATTGCGTTCTGTTTTAATTAGCGTTTTATGCAGCACCCTATTTTTGTGGAAACAGGATTGGACTGCCCTAAAATGTTATTGCACTGCTACTACTAATCCCTTTTTCAGTCACATCACTTTATTCCATTGGTCTTTATTGTTTTATTTTGTTGTGTTACAGAGGAGATCTAAACTTTGGGGGGAGGTTACCGAGACCCGGCCCAGGCAGAGTAGCCCTGAGGATGGCAGACCTGCGGCTGTGGGGGGTGGTGGACTGGAGCTAGCCACACGACTCCAGCTACTCAGTAAAGACTCCCACTCCCTGGGAGAGGAGCCTGCAGCCCTGCTGGACCCTGGACGCAGATCCCCTGTAGGTGGCGCAAGGTAAACTACATCAATGTATTCCATTGGCTAGAAGTGATAGATCAATTTATTCTAATGAATAGAGTCACATTTTAATAAACAACATGACTATTGTACCAAAGTTAGTTCCAGAAATACTTGGACACTGTCACCATTCACATCATTTAGGCTCTGAACACCACAATGAACTAGAAAAGGAAACAGCCGAGGTGCAAAGGAAGTGCAGACTTTCAGCTTTAATACAATGTGGGGAACAAAAATATAGTTTGAAACGTTTAGGAATTGTAACACTTTTCATACACAGTCCCCTTATTTCAGGGGCTCAAATGTAAATGGACAAATTAACCCAAACATGAAGAAAATTTTCATTTTTTATATTTTGTTGAGAATCATTTACAGGCATAGACTTCGTGAAGTCTGGAACGCATGGACGTAAACAAACACTTAGTTTCCTCTTTTGTGATGCTTTGCCAGGCCTTCACTTCAGCCGTCTTCAGTTGTTATTTGTTTGTTGTTATCTGAGCAGACAATATATCCCTATACACTTCAGAATTCATCCAGCTGCTTCTGTCTTCTGTCACATCATCAATAAACACTAGTGACCCAGTGTCATTGTAAGCCATGCATGCCCATGCCATCACACTGCCTCCACCTTGTTTTACAGATGACGTGGTATTCTTCAGATCATCAGGCGCCTTCTCCACATTTTTTTCTTTCTATCATTCAGGTGCATGTTGATCTTAGTTTCATATGTCCAAAGAATGCTGTTCCAGAACCGGGCTGACTATTTTAGATGTTTTTCGACAATGTCAATCTAGCTTTTCTATTCTTGAGGCTTGTGAATGGTTTGCAGCTATTGGTGAACGCTCTGTATTTGCTCTTGTGAAGTCTTGGACAGTGATATGCCTGGACAATGATATGCCATAGAGTGTTTTTCACTTGGCTGAATGTTGTTGAGGGTTTTTTCTTAACCAAGGAAAGGATCCTATGACCATCCACCACTGTTGTCTTCTGTGGACGTCCAGTGCGTTGTTTTTTCCCAGAATGTATCAAACTGTTGATTTGGTCACTCCAAATATTCCTGCTATCTCAATTATGGATATTTTTCTGCAGTCTAAGGATGGACTGTTTCACTTGCACTGAAAGTTCCTTTGACCTCATGTTGTGGGTTCATAGCAACAGCTTACAAATGTGAATGCCACACCTGGAATCAACTCCAGACCTTTTACCTTCTTTATTGATTGGTTAGTTGAAAAAGAGGGGGCTACATATTAGAGGTGGGCCAAAGTCATTGCACTCAAGTCACTAGTCACGTCCCAACCCCCGACTTTGAGTTTCGAGTCCTAAATAAGTCAAAATGTTTTCTTCACCAAATGTAATACCATTTCATATTTTTAACAATAGACATAGTTATTACATTACATTTCCACTAATCATGAATGCTGTTAAAAATGAATGTATTTATTACTTTCCAAATAAACTTGGAGAAAGAAATACAGATCCCTCTGAAAATAGTCAAGAAATATTTCATAGGAAGTCATCAATCAAACAATATTTAAATAATAATGACATCTGATCAATCAGCTGAACCTAGACTTTTTAATGTGCATTTAATTGTGTATTTGCACAAACACATCTGATAAATGCCTTGTTCAGGACAACAACACCTCCTTGCAAAGCCAACGTCTGAAGCTTAATAAAACTTTAATTAGGCACAAACAGCCACGATAATAGCAGGAAGAAGGAATTTTATATGGAAAATATAACCAGATTTTGTGTACAGCATAAAGAGTGAACATTTTTGTCTTATCTCAGAGCTCAATGATGCATTGCATTTGCAGAAGACCAAATTCAACCAAAGTCTGTCAGTTGATGAGGCCACCATGGCTGAAGACACGTTCCACCAGAGCCCTGGAGGCAGGCACTGCCAAACCCTCATGGCCACTCAGGACAGTGAAGGAACAGCCTTCATGTTCATTCTGTCCTGCACATATGTCAAGGTAGTGACTCAGCTGTAGTGCTGGAATGCCTATTACAGTATATCGCAAACAGCCCATCTTGTCCAAGAATATGGGTCCTAATGCTCTTTCTCATCTACAAGAGGAAACATCTTGCAGAATCAGTTCTGGCAAATCAATCAATCAAATGTATTTTATAAAGCCCTTTCTACATCAGAAGTTGTCACAAAGTACTTTAACAAAACACCTGGCATTAAACCCCGAGGAACAGACTACAGTAGTGTTGAATTTCAGTGGCTAGGAAAAACGCTATATATATACTATAACTCTATCTATATACTATATATAAGCAGTGACTATACTTTTTGCAACTTTAAATAACAAACAAAATTGGAAGTTGTTGTGCCTCTGTCAGTATTTTCACTTCTGTGTGTTTTGCAAACTACAGAGTAGTTTTTATAACCAAAAAGACCAATCTGGGGTATCATCTTTTCAGATATCAGTCAGAATTCCCCTGTGGAGTGTCAATGTTCGTTTGCTGGGCTACATGCAACTTTTTCTCTGCTGGCACGATTTGATTTCTTGTTTTTGGTTTCAAACTGTTTTCTGTTTAATCAGGGGTGTCAAAACGGTTCCACGAGGGCCGAGTGTTTTTTCCTATAAATTAGCTCCCAGTTCAAACCTAAACAACCAGAAAGAAACTAACCAATTAGTGACCTAATTAATCAATCAAGGTGAGAGCAAAAACCAACAGACACTCGGCCCTCCATGAAACCATTTTGACACCTTTGTGTTAAAGGACAAGTTAATGTGCTTTGTTAAAATATTAAAATATTTTTTATATTTGAGCGTGGGGACGGTATCAAGTCAATTTGAGACAAAAGACTCAAGTACAAGTGAAGTCACGATTCATTGGTGTGAAAGCCAAGTTGCAAGTATTTTCAGATTTTCTCCACACCTCGTGTTCTCAACAAATTACACAATGTACAGTAGGGTTGGATTTTGATCTTCAATATATTTCATTCATGGAAACCCGATGTGTGTTTGAAGTCTTCCCATCATTTCTTTGAGCAGTGTATCTTAATTACCTAGTGGCATACAGTTGACATGTTTTTTTGTTTTGGCTGTTCACCAAAATATATTTGAGTTACAGTTACGCAATGAATATATCCTTGAAGTGCCGTCTCTCAGCTTTAATTTGAGGGTATTCACATCCAGATTGGAAGAAGGGTTCAGGAATTACAGCCCTTTAATATTTAGCTCCCTCTTTTTCAACATCGCCAAATCAACAGTTTGGTACATTCTGAGAACAAAGAATGCACTGGTGAGCTCTGCAACACAAAAAGGCCTGGTCATCCACAGAAGTCAACAGGGATGGATTATTGTAGGTTCCTTTGCAAGGTAACGAAAAACGCCTCAACAACATCCAGCCAGGTAAATAACACTCCTCCAGGAGGTAAGCATATCATTATCCAAGTCTACAATAACGAGAAGGCGTCACAAGAGCAAACACAGAGGGTTCACCGATAGGTGCCAACCATTCTCAAACCTCAAGAACAGAAAGGCCAGATTAGACTTTGCAAAAAGAATCTAAAAAAAACAGCACTGTTCTGGCACAGCATTCATTGGACCAATAAAACTAAGACCAACCTGTTCCAGAATGATGGGAAGATAAAAGTATGGAGAAGGCATGGAATGGCTCATGATCAGATGCATACCATCTGTAAAACATGGTGGAGGCAGTGTGATGGCATGGGCATGCATGGCTTCCTATGGCACTGGGTCCCTAGTTTTAATTGATGATGTGACGGAAGCCTGAAGCAGCCTAATGAATTCCGAAGTGTATATGGACATATTGTCTGCTTAGATTCAGCCAAATTCAGCAAAGTTGATAGTACAGCGCTTCACTATAAAGATGGATGATGACCCAAAACATACAGCGAAAACAACCCAGGAGTTTTTTAAGGCAAATACATTGCAAACAAGTATTGGACCATAGAGGAATGGAGTCAGGTCATCTTCTCTGATGAGTGAAATTTTCAACTTTGCCCAACACCTGGTCGTCTAATGGTTAGATGGAGACCTGGAGAGGCCTACAAGCCACAGTCTCATACCCACTGTGAAATTTGGTGGAGAATCGGTGATGATCTCGGGATGCTTCAGCAAGGCTGGGGTTGGCAGATTTATTTTTGTCAAGGACCCATGAATCAGGCCAAGTAAAAGGTTATCCTGGAAGAACACCTGCTTCCTTCTGCTCTGACAATGTTCCCCAATTCTGAGAATTGTTTTACCAGCAGGACAATTCTCCATTCCACCCAGCCAGGTCAATCAAGATGTGGATGGAGGACCTCCAGATCAAGACCCTGTCATGGCCAGCCCAATTTGCAGACCTGAACCCCACTGAAAACCTCAGGAATTTGATCATAAACCATCAAACAAAGCCAAGCTACTTGAATGTTTGTGCCAGGAGTGGCATAAAATCACCCAACCGCAATGTGACCGACTGGTCGAGAGCATGCCAAGATGCATTAATGTATTTTGTTGTTGAAAAATGTAACTGATTTAGTTTTCTTTGCGTTATTTTTGATCTGAAAACAATGCATATTTTTTACTTATTGTGACCAGTTGTAATTTTTTTTACAAAGAAATACCCTAAATGACAATATTTTGGGGGGGAATTCTGGAGTAATGTCAGTAGTTTATAGAATAATATCAACGTTTTCATTTGACTTAAACTTATACCCATGAATAGTAAAACCAGAGGAACTGATAACTCTTCATTCTTTCCAGAGCTGTATGTAACTCTTTAGGTGTATGTTCAACAAAAAAACACAATTGAACAGAACAAATACAAAAAGGTGCTAATGGAGAAAAGAGAGAGCCAGGAATGGGATCCAGAAAAGTATCTTCTAGTCAGTCCCAAACCCAGGTGTAGCAAGTCACTTTCACATCCCAACAGCTCTGCCTGCCACCAATCTGCAGTAGATAATATACACATAAGGGTGGGAAATGAAGTGACAGGGCCCTAACACGTTGCTGACTCTTTTTAATAAAAACACCACCGATAAAATCTCAAGAATCATTGATAAGGCTGTGAATCTGGAAGAAAATATAGTCATAATGAACCAAAATGTATTCTGATAAAGAATGATAGAGATATTGTCAATGATGGTGATAGAGATAAAGTAATACACAATAATAGATTTGAAATGGACATTGTCTGATAATGCAATATAAAAAATAAAATGCTCTCTCAGCAGTCAATAAAGGAAGAGGCCTCTGAGATAAGCCACAGATAGGCCAACAATTACTTTTAAAGAGCTACATCTTTGAGTGGCTAAGATTGGAGTAATGACGCAGAGAGCCCTGGAAAAATTAAGAGACCACTACACCTCTTTCTTCCCTTTCCATAAAAGTTGGAAAGGAAGGTTTTGAGCTAGGAACAGAAGAGTTCAAATATGAGACCACTGCAAACTGAACGCTTCTGTTCCTCACTCAAAACTTAACTTTTCAACTTTTTTGGAAAGGAAAGAAAATGGTGCAGTGGTCTCAAGTATTTCCAGAGCTGTGTGTGTATTGGAAAGATGGTGTAACTGGAAAAAGTACCTCCTGAAAGCGTGAGTTTCCTTGCTATAATCTGGGAATGGGTTTTGTAGTCTGATTAGACTAAGCTAGTGTAGAGCTCTGTGTGATGCCCACCTTACACTGCCCATGCTTCAACACAACATCCCAGCAGTGGGCTTGGTGGCGGCAGCATCATGCTGTCGGGATGCAAACCATCAGCAGGGACTCGGCTTCTTGTTAAAATTGAAGAAAGAATGCATGGAGCAAAGAATAGGGAAACACTGCAAGAGAACCCACTAAAAGAACTGAATCTTGAGAGCAAATTCACCTTTTAGGAGGAAAGTAATCCCAAACACAAGACCAAAGCAACATTATAGTTGCTGAATGTCCCATAGTGGTTGAGTTAATGTATGAATCTCAATCCCACTAATTCTATGGCACTATTTCGACTTTATGATCCACAAATGTCATCCAATCTGAACGTCCTGGAGCAAATTAGACATTGTTCATCCAATTCATAATTACCCCATAGTGCTACAAAAGGTGTCTCTGCCAAATACTGATTTGTGTACTTCCACAACAAAGGTGTTCACTACTTATACAAGCCACACTGAATGTCAATTAACAAGAAGGTATTTTCAGTGTTTTTTTAATGAAATAACAAACAGAACAGAATTTCTATGTACCGTAATTTTGTAAAATTAGAGAATTTGTCAGGGGTTTGGATGCTGTCACGTCCTGGCTATGCCCCTAGCCATCTTTGCACTGGCTGGGGCCATAGTCAGGACGGGACTAGAAGAGATGCCTCTTGCCATCTCTATGTGATTGGGTCTACCCAATTGGAGGACAGGTGTGGATTGTTGCCTCCAATTGGGGAACCTATTTAAGGTGAAGTTTTGCTCACACTGGTGTGGTTCATTTTGGTTTGTCAGCCGTAGGCTATGCTACCCAGTCACTGGAGCTGTTTTAAGTTTGTTTTTGTTTCCTTTCATCATTAAACATGGAGTACCATCACCCGTTCACCTCTGCTTTTGTTTCCTGGAACCAGCCATGTGACAGATGCATTTTCCAGGCACTGCGTGAATGTAAAACATTATTTAAATACAACATGAAATGCAATTTTTGCATATTCACAAAGATTGTATGAGAAATTAGGACCAAAATCAGGTGAACAAATATTCTATGTTTCATTAACTTGCTAATAACAAAAGCATAATTCCCAGGGATCCAAAAAAGGGGGGAAAGTTTTCTTGCTGGCATAAAGAGTGAGCTGGGTTATGCCCACATGCCGTTTTACATTCCAACCCATTACATTGGTCATTAAAATATCTTTTTTTGCGTGGTTTGTAATGACAGAAAGGTAACCCTTTTCTATGCAATAGTATGTACAGAATACATTTATTTGTGTTCTTGCAGATGTCACCAAGACAATGGAGAGTAAATCATAAGTGTTTAACTTGCTAGGTTATCAACCGTCGCTTTGTCTCCATATAGTAAACGTGCATGAATTAACCCTAACCTTGATCCTACACATACTATAATAGCCCTTAACGCTAGGCCTTAATGCTAGGCCTTAACGCTAGCCCCAAAATGGACCCTAACTTTAACCTTTCACTAGATCATAACTGTATAATAGACTTAAACCTAAATCATCAACATTTAACCTAACCCTACACTTAACCTCTTCATACCTATCTTAGTAACTATTTCAGCACTAGCCCTACTGATAACTGTCCCTCTATAATATACATAATGATAAATATGTCCCTCCACAGTAGCCCTACTGATCACTGTCCCTCTATAATGTACCTAATGATAAGCAAGCAAGCAAGCACATTTATTTATATAGCACAATTCATACATAGAAGCAATTCAATGTGCTTTACAGTGAAAATAGATATAATGTAATAGAATCCAAACAGTCAGATCCATCATGAGATTGTTCCATTTAAACAGAAGTTATTCCTCTGATAGCACCAGAACTAGCATTACAATTGGTGTTGTGGCAATTTCTTAACTAATGTATTTTGGAGACATGTTTGCTTATCTATTACATGGTATGTAACTCTGGTCTTTGGTTGTGACATGCATCTGTATTATTTCAGACAATCATTAGGTTCTCTGACCTTCTGCTCAACTGGCAAAACCATTAAGGCTATCTGTCCTTTGTTCCTGAGGAATGTGAGTGTTGGGGGA
>JACXGJ010011714.1:0-19276 GCA_016801105.1 Esox niger | reverse complement strand
TAGGAGTGACAACATGTAGACTGTGTCTGGGTGGGGAGTGGCAGGTAGGAGAGACAACATGTAGACTGTGTCTGGGAGGGGAGTGGCAGGTAGGAGTGACAACATGTAGACTGTGTCTGGGTGGGGAGTGACAGGTAGGAGAGACAACATGTAGACTGTGTCTGGGTGGGGAGTGGCAGGTAGGAGTGACAACATGTAGACTGTGTCTGGGTGGGGAGTGACAGATAGGAGAGACAACATGTCAAGGTGTTTAACTACTCCTTCCATTCCACCAGTCCATTTCAGTAAGACCCGCCCACCATTACACGCCACTCCAGTCTGGTTTCAGCTTTCCTACCATGCCATCAATCCATTTCAGTAAGACCCGCCCTCCATTACACTCCACTCCAGTCTGGTTTCAGCTCTCCTTCAATTCTATCAGTCCATTTCAGTCAACCTACGGGGCTGCTGAAGTCGAGACCCACCCACCATTACACGCCACTCCAGTCTGGTTTCAGTTAATGCTGTGGCCAATTTCCTGTCATGTCTCCCTACAGAGCCGTATAGTATATGAGGCTCCGCTGCCCTGAGGTTAACCATCAAGCACTGCACAAGACACAGGAACCATGAGACCTCTTCAAAGATCTGCTTAGCACTAGCCGCAAAATTCCACTTTTCACGGCTCCCAGTTCCAATGCTGCCCTATAGATTATAGCCTATAAATATCAAAGCCAAGCCTGCTCGATTGGGAGAATTTGCTTGGGGTCAACAAAATCAACTGGGGTAGAGTCCCTGTGATTTGTGCAAGCTCGCTCCTCAGTGAATGGAGCGTATCAAAAGAACATTAAGTCATCTTCAGAGATATGGAGGTAAACTAAAAAGCCAGAGAAGAAATTTCAACCAAGATAAATTCAAGCCTTTCAGATTTTTACACAAAGAAAACACAAAGCTCACAGGCTCTGGGTTCTATTCAGGATTTTCATAATTCTTGTGTGTATTTCTAAGTGTTCGATTTAACACAAAAAAAATGTAAGTATCCAATTCAAAAGACAAGCTGATTCCTGTCCAAAACATATTTTATAGTGTAAACTAGAGCGCTCTGAGAATTGTCTAACAGTTCCATTCTACTGGTAGACACTAACCACATAATTTGGCCTCCGCTTACACCAGTCCTGTGTATTCAAAGGACATATCATAAATCCCACAGCATCACTATCAACCTGTCTCTCTGAACATATCTCAGGGGGGAAACTGGGATATGCACAAAAAAAATCTAACGATACCAAGACAGATGTGTAACACGTATCCAATTCGCGTGTGCAGAACAGGACAAATACTTCTACCTGTCACGTATGGTGTTTGTCATGACTTGCAGTCTCTTAATAAAAAGTGACTGGAGGTTTTATATCTATGTAAGTCACTGCGGTAAGGCGGTCTGACAGTGAAATTAAAAGATATAACAGTAACAATAACAGCAATAATAAAGATAATTGAAGGGTAGCATCATTTGATGGGACTGCATAGCAACCTGGACTTCTCATCTCTGTTACCCACAAGACTTAATAACAGCCTGGACTTCTCATCTCTGTTACCCACCAGACTTAATAACAGCCTGGACTTCTCATCGCTATTACACACCGGACTGCATAACACCCTGGACTTCTCATCTCTGTTACCCACCGGACTTAATAACACCCTGTACTTCTCATCGCTGTTACCCACCGGACTGCATAACACCCTGGACTTCTTATCTCTGTTACCCACTGGACTGCATAACACCCTGGACTTCTCATCTCTGTTACCCATCGGACTGCATAACACCCTGGACTTCTCATCTCTGTTACCCAGCAGACTGAATAACGCAGCAGTCAGTCCTGAATCACTCACAGCCCAGACTCTACTAATATCAACAATCTGTTGAAAATAAAGGCGAGCTGGATGGAAGGGAAATGTAGACCTGGAAGGACCCAGCTGGACGCAGGTGAAAGCAGGGGAACACGCAGGGCTCTTTGACATCCCTTAAACCTTGTCAGTCTCCAGTCAATGTGATCTGGCTGCTCTGACTTTGTAGCAGGAGAAACCAACAGGTCTGGAATAGGGCCCCAGTCAACCCGCTCCCACCGCTGAGCTGGGCTTAGCCAGTGACTCCTTCATATGGGAGGGATATCCAAGTGTCAAGCCCGGTGACGAAGAAACCACCGGCATTGTTGAAGGGGGTTCAGAGAGGTGAGCCTCCATAAACCTGAGGATCCTCTGCACGGGCCCCTGACAGAAAACAGCTGCAGACTAAATCCTTCGGTCATCCGAAGGCTAGAACAGCGCATGTGTCATGGCAACCTCATAGTCCTCCAGCTCCCCTCCACTGAGGACCGGGAGCGACTTCCTGGGGCTTTGGGAGGCTGTGGGCAAACGTGGCCCAGGCCCATAGGCTTGGGGCACACCTCATCTGGCCCAGTTGGGGGCCATGGCTGGTCAAATCTGTAATCAAGGGCCTCTGGGGAGAGGCAGAGGCTAAGATGGATGGAGAGGAAGAGTGGGAGAGATAGGGGCAGAGTGGGGGGGTAGAGTAAAAGGTAGACAGTCAGGGAGGTGGAGATGAGAAAGAAACTCAGAGAGGGATAGAGTGCGAGCAGGAGAACCGCAGCTCCTCAGAAAAGCAGAGCAACACTCAGGACTGTCTGGAGAAAACGCTTTGAGATACACCTTCACAGAGCCTGCACTGAATGTCGGACTGGAGTGACAGCAACACAGAGAGAGAGAGAGTGTGACAAAGAAACAGAGGGGTAACAGATTGACAGTGCAAGAGAACAAGTGGGAGGACAGAGGAAAGAGAGAAGAGAACGACAGAAAGGAAAGAAATACCAGTAGCAGTAAGAAGAGATGAAGTACAGGGGCTGATTAAGCCCTCCAGCTGCAAAAGCCAAAATAATTAGAAGTCTGAGTCAAGGAAAAAAAGGAATTGTCCCACTAATAGAGAAAGCATAAAAACAAAAACACATTTCAAATGGCGACCTGACATGAGAGCATTTCCCAAATGCACAACGAGCATAACAACCAGGTTCCCATTATCCCCAACTCTCATTCATTGTCTTTCTCCCCATCTCCCCTCTCTCCCTCCGTCAACTATCTAAACGTTGTCTTCCCCCTCCCTCTTCCGTTTTGTCCTTTGTAGAGAGCGACAGCAGAGTAGAGCGTGTTTGTTTGAAAGACTCTTGCATCACATGTTTGTTTAAGCTGAGGATGACAGTGGAGAAGCAGCCTACCTGTCTGTCTATGAAGGCAGGACAGGAGCATCACAGGCCTTCCCCTCTCTGTCTCTCACTCTCCTATCCCTCACTCCTTTCCCGTGTCTTCCTCCCCCTTTCTCAACTGTACCTCCCTCCCCCTCCCTGTTTCTGTCTTTCTGTCTTCTTCCCTTCCTCTCTAACTGGAGGGGAACTGAAAACAACATGGACCATTGGGTAGCCTTCCTACAAGCGTAGCAGAGCTCCAAATACTCCCACTTCACCTCTGGCTTGACCCTCTGGGTAATGTGCAGTCTGATAAAGGTAGAGTCCTGCATCGGGTCGGTTGAACCGCAAATAAATCACTCAGCGGATGGAATGAAAACATTATTTCAACCCGCGGGTCAGCCCAAGGTTCAGAACTGTTATTCTTTGGGAAACGTTTCATATAAAGACAAAACATTATTATGTGAGAGGTGAGATAGATAATCAACTACAACGCAGTGAGGAAATGGAGCAGGGACAGTCCATTCGCCCCAACATGTGAGGTAGCCTAACTAACAATGGCACTTTTCTAGCACACATGTAGACATTTAGCTAATGTAATTAGAATGGCAGAAATAAAATGGTATCATGAGGGAGAAAAAACATAATTTTAAGGGGCTGTGTGAGCGAAACCCCTGATTCGTGGGTAAGTGATCCAATTGATCATGGATGGACAGCCTAAAGAAAGTGGAAACAGGAAGGTGTGTTGTATTTGTTTGCATGATCATACTGTAGATAGAGTTACAAGTTAAATGGTTCAAAAAAGCAGACCCAAAATCAAATTAATGCAGGAGATTGAAGTTAAGAAAGTGATAGATAAATTATGTCTGGAGGCATGAATAAATTGATGGGCTTTCTTGCAGGTAACAGTTCAGGGCTTTCTTGCAGGTAACAGTTCAGCTTACTACTCCACTTATAACAGATTAATAACAGTTATTTTAACAGATTAATAACAGCTACATAGCTTCATCAAATAAATAGTGTAGCAAAACAAAAAGGATGTAGTTGACATTAAAACTACAATGGTGTATAATGTCTGTGGTGAAATGTGCCTGACCGATATGAAAATGTCCATACTCTGAAGTGTCCTTGAGCCTGTTTGGCCACAGCATCTGGACCCCCACTCAGTCCTATCAGGGTAAATAAAGCAAACTGCATATCGCTAACATTTCACTCTTAATATGTTCTGGATTAAAGACTTGCTATCAGCATTCTTCCTCTTTTTCCACAAAGGACTTTTTCTATCCTTCTGATTATGGACTAGTGGAATAAATGATCGAATGTAGGCCTATCACTTGTTGTGGGGACAAAACACACACTGTATTTTCTTTCAGGGGAATAGAGATGAGGATTGTGGGTCAAAGGTTAAGTAGATAACATAACTAATGATTAGGACTATGGGGCGAGTCCAGGTGATTGTTGCTGCTCACTCTGGCAACTGGAACAGATAAAAATGCCACATCTATACTTTGGGTAAGACACCGTAAGACACATACCGGTAATTCATTTAAAGATGATGTGAAATAGAAGTATACACTACTGTGCAAAAGACTGGGGTCACTTAGAAATGTCCTTGTATTAAATAAAAACATAAATGAAATGAGTTAGAATAGGAAATATAGCAAAATAAATAGGAAAAAATGTGATTCACAAGGTTAGAATGGATTTTTTATTCTAAATAATAATGGTCCTTCAAACTTTGCTATTGTCAAAAAAACCTCCATTTGCATAAATTACAGCCTTGCAGACCTTCGGCAATCTAAGTGTCAATTTATTGTGGTAATCTGAAGAGATTTCCCCCCATGCAGCCTGATCAAGCACCTCCCACAAGTTGGATTGGCTTGATGGGCACTTCTTACGTGCCATATGTTCAAGCTGCTCCCACAACAGTTCAATAGGGTTGAGATCCGGTGTGCTGGCCACTCTGTTATAGACAAAATACCAAGTTCCTTTTCTAAATCGTTCTTGAATCATTTGGAGTTGTGTTTTGGGTCATTGTCCTGTTGTAAGAGGAAATTGGCTCCAATCAAGAACCGTCCACAGGGTATGGCATGGCATAAGCTTCCAGTTGAGGACCTCTTAGGCATCTCTTTCTCAAACTAGACACTAATGTATTGCTCAGTGGTGCACAAGGGCCACACACTCCTCTTTCTATTCTGGTTGGAGCCAGTTTGTGCTGTTCTGTGGAGGGAGTAGTACACATGGTTGGACTTGATCTTCAGTTTCTTGGCAATTTCTCACATATAATAGCCTTCATTTCTCAGAACGAGAATGGACTGATGAGTTTAAGAAGTTCTTTGTTTCTGGCCATTTTAAGCCTGTAATCAAACACACAAATGCTGATGCTCCAGATACTAAACTAGTCTAAAGGACAGCTGTACTGCTTTT
This sequence comes from Esox niger, assembly GCA_016801105.1. Lineage (NCBI taxonomy): Eukaryota > Metazoa > Chordata > Actinopteri > Esociformes > Esocidae > Esox > Esox niger. The sequence goes on along the minus strand of JACXGJ010011714.1, from coordinate 13,640 downwards.
TTAATCAACAAAACAGTTTTCAGCAGGCAGTGCTAACATAATTGCCAAAGGGTTTTCTAAAGATCAATTAGCCTCTTAAAATGATAAAACAAACACAACATGCCATTAAAACACAGGAGTGATGGTTGGTGATAATGGGCCTTTCTACGTCTATGTAGATATTCTGTAGAAAATCGGCTGTTTCCAGCTACACCAGTCATTTAAAACATTAACAAGCATTAAACTGTATTTCGATTTTTATGTTATTTTAATTGACAAAAAAGCACTTTTCTATCAAAAACAAAGACATTTCAAACTTTTGAAAGGTGGTGAAGATACAGACAACTGTCACTGCCAGACTGAGCCTCTTCAGATGAAAAGGCACTGTGCTCTATGGCCGTAATTGATTTTCCCTTTGTTTTGATTTTGATCTTTTAGTGAGCCGTTGTTATCTTTTGTTGCATCATTTGATTAATGAACACACTCAAAAAGGGAGAGAAAAATCGATTCACTAGCAAGACCATACTATTGTACTTCATAAATAAGAGACAGGACGAAAGGCTTTGAAAGGAGGACTTCAATCAAAACGAGAGAGATCCTCCTCAGTCATTGGTTCATTATGTGTCTTCCTCCCCCTCTTCTCCTGTCTGTCTGTCAGCCTGCATGGCTTCCTGTCTGTCTGCCTGTCTCCCCCCACAGCCCTGTGGGTACCTATTATGACTAAGGGGATCCTGGGAGGATGTGATGTCACCCTGAGGGCCTCTCTGTCTTAATTGCATGGTTGGATTTCAGTTTCCAATACTTGATTTGTCAGCCGCCTCCTCTGACGGACAAATCCGCATTAAAACCCAAGTATTTAATTCCGGGAGCGAGAAGCACAGCAGTGTATGTTGTGATGAGCTATAGATCAACTTTAATTCATTGCCTTCGCAAGGCAATTAATCTTCGGCGTGTTACCCGGGAGGACAACACTTAGGACAGGCGCCTTTCTCCAGCCCGGTGTTAATAAACAGGCCGTCTCCTTTTCATTTACAGATTTCTTCTGGCCATTCATCCCACACACACAGACAAGCCATGTCAAGCCACCCCATCCTGGAGGATGTGGTTATTCCAGCACAGCCCAGCCAGTCACGATGCACTGAACGACGACTGAACTAACATTAGCCTGTGCTAGAGGCGTCGATGGAACGCTTTAGGGTTTCTAGGAGCCATCTAAGGAAAGCACTGAAGGCACCAAGGTTTGGGTTATGAGAAGTCATATTTGTGCATGAGTTTATCGGTACCAAACTCCCGGCCTGTACCCAACGACCACCAATGAAAACAGCCTGTCCACGTTTGGACTTTCCCCCTCATTACGTATCTAACAGCCTTTTAATAGGCAGAGTAATCAACATGTCAGCATCTCCCTGGACTGAAGAAGAAGACGACTACTTCCTCTTACTGGTCCATCACACTCTGCGGTGACTCCACATCCTGCCAGTCTCTCCATACGTCCCCACCTCCCCCAGGCACATAACACAGAGCAAAAAATGACAGGGAGAGAGATGGATAAAGAGAGAGAGGGCAGGCAGTGAAAACACCTTCTGAACCACGGTGTATGATAGGGGAAACAGAGAACCCAAGTGTAAAGCACCAATGGAAAAGAAAAGCCTGTCCTCTTTGAGTCCCGGACCGGCGCTCTCTCCATCTCTCTGCAGCAGCAAGTAACTAAACAGCTGCCTGTGGCAAGACTGTGACTAAAACAAATGGGTTATAACAATGGCCGTTTAAATGTTGTTGTTGGGTGCATGACCCATTGAAATGTTCAGTTTGGCCTAATTCTCCCGCTTGCACTGGTTTTAATCAAATCAAATTCTTCATCATTCCACTCAATTGCAAACCACCGTGTTGGTTTCAAGAGCTAAGATTCCCCGCAGCATCAAACTAATCTTGCTTTGTCTACAATTCAAAAATGCAATAATGCTTCTAAGTGACTGCTCAGACTAATCTAGGAATGTTTGCAAGAGGTTGAGAACAATGCACAATGAGATCAATCTAACACCGCAGTAATGATTGCAACAGTAGATCATCTGCATCAAAATATGCCTCAATAGTAGAGAATCCCTAAGGTCAAATCAAGGCCAAGAACATAACACGTGCTGCCACACATGCATACACAAACACATAATAAAACAAGACCCCCGTTTCCTCTGTGCAGTATTACATGGAAAAATTATTTGCCAATGATTTTATGGTTCCATTTTCTACAAGCACATGCTGACATGTTGTGTGTGCAGAGATGTTCTTCTACACACATTTACTGTAGTAAACAGTGTTTTTTGTTTATATTTGTGGACTTGCTGGCCCTTTACTGGACAAAACAGCCCCTTACTGGATATTTTCGGTTTACCTGATATTTTCAGTTTATTCTGCGGGGTGAGACGGATTTACCACAGCCTACAAGCAGCATAAGGCAACGCAACAAGGCTGGCACTGTGATAGCTGATTGCACATGCACTTGTACAACTCAATTACAATAATGTTATATTAATCATGCTTCCTTGCAAAAAGCATAGCTAGCAAGCTACAAAACTATTTTTATCTAAACTAAACCTTTGGAAACAGACACATTGCTCATTTATAACACATTAATGGGCATTGCAGTCAAGCTGGCTTGATACAACATTTTTGCGAACTGCTCTACGACATTAGATATTGGTAGCGCTATAACTTTAGTTAACATTACATACTAGGCTAGGTAATGGGTATGGTTCTGGGCTGCAGTTATTTGCATGTATTACACACTTGTTAACTATTAACTTCACATAACTAGATAGCTATGCAAGCATCAGGAACATCAAGTTACACAAGAGCTCAATCACGCCAGACAACTTGTCTATAACATTCTGGTACAACCAATACAGTCGGAACTTCACCAAAACCATCACTATTACACTATAAAACAAGTCAGTTGCTGAAAAGAAATGCATTGGCTTTATTGCTGACATCCTTTTCAGGTACCATTCCAGAAAAAAAGTTTCCAGAAAAAAGACAAATAATTCACTGCATTATTAAACAAATTTGCAGGTTTTAGGCTTAGTATGAAAAGCCGTATTATATTCATTGTCTTTCCCTGTCCCTTTTGTTTCTTTTCTCTACCACCACCTCCCTTTATTTCTCCATCTCGCTCTCCAACCATGCTCTCCATCTCTATCATAACAGCTGACTTGAAACAATGGAAACGTTGCCTTCATCCATCAACCAAGCAGAAATCCTGCCCGCTCTGTCCTCCCTCCCCCCCAGGCGTGTGGGCCATTAGTGTGACGCAGTGCTGCTCCCAGTAGATGAAGAGAGGCCCAAAGCACAGCCTGCCTCTTCTGCCTCCTCTTTCCCCTTCACCCCACATCCCTCCGTCTCCGAAAGACCCCCTCTAGAGTGATCAGTGTTCTCAGATAGCAGAGGCTTCTGTTAGGGTAGAACCATAGCTACAGTACAGGACAGTGAACAGAATGGGAACGACCAGATGCTGGACCATATGGAGTCGGAGTGAAAGATAGACTGATCATGTTTCTGAGAATAAATGGGATGTACAATCCCAACACCCCAGACTCATGTGCTTTCAAAGAGCTTTGATGAAAAAAATGACATAATTGGCGTGGGTTTTCTGTTGTTAGGGAGAAGTGGCCGTCAGTCAGTGTTTTGTGCTTCCAATTGCTAACAGCTCCTTATCACTTCCTATGCTGGTTGTGATAACAGTTAGAGTAAGAAGCTTTGAGATCTTTTTCTACTTGAGCCCCAGCTGGGGTTGCTCCCCACCACACCCTCTGCCCCACACCTCTCTCTCCACCCTATGGGTTTTAGTGGAGACCACTCCCCTCTATCTCCGCTACGGCCCAACCTACGCAGCTTTGCTTTTCGAGCCTCAGGGAGAATACCTGCCGCCACAGGATACTGAGGCCAGTAACAGTAGCATAGCAACCCAGTCAAAGGCACCAAACGCTGCCTTCCAAAGCACCCTGCAGGGAGCTGACATTTACTCCCCCGGCCCAGTTCTATCCCTGAGCTCCAGATGAAACCCACTGTCTGTCAGTCCGCGTCAGGCTTTTGTATCTCCCACCTCCTCCCTGCATCCTCCAGCTTTAGAAAAGGAGAATTAAAAAAGGGAGAAAGAGAGAGAAAGACTTTGTGTCCCGTTCTGTTGAGCTAGCAGCTAGCAGCCCAGTGGTGCTGATTACAGTGATCCTGCAACCACAGTCTGATCGCTGTGAACAAGCATCCAAACCCCCACGTTTCTTAAGGGAAAGAGAACCACTGGGTTCCATTCCCTGTTGATTTGGCTGGTCGGCACTGCTTAAATGAAAAGACAAATATGTTTGCCACCTGTCATGCATTATTTAAGAACTTGAGAAGTGAAATGAGAGATAGAGAGAGGAAGCGAGAGAGGGAGAGATAGAAAGAGGGAGAGATAGAAAGAAGGAGAGAGAGAGAGAGAGGCACAGGTTGGACATAACTTGTAGGGAACGTTTCAGTAGAAAGCACTGATTTGCATGTTTTTTCAAGTCAATTCACAGTTTGAAGTTAGCGCAGTAAAGCACACCTGTTGTTGGCAAAAGTCACTGTCTTCACTATGGTGAAAGGATTTAGCTGGAGAGGTTATGGAGGTGTACATGCACATACACACACACACACACACACACACACACACACATAGTAATTCCTAACTAAAGCTATTTACACTTTTTTCATTTTTGTGCAGTTTGATCCACAACACTCGTTATCCCTACTATTGACATAAAACTTGTCTTCAGCCTTGTAGCAGTCGTATCTCTGTAGGCACATCCTTCCGAACAAACAGTACAGGACATTTAATTTCTACATTAAGTTGTAAAGAGCATCTCAAGAAATTTTATAAAATATTGCTGGTTCCAATTTGTAAATTCCGACAGTTCCAAATAAAGTCACAGGATGGATGGAAATAGGATTGACTGTAACAGAAATGACTGTAAAATGGTTGACAAATAATTCTTAGGGAGTTTTGTTTTATTTTATTTTAGAATCTCTACCTCAAACTAAGGATGTAAAAATCTGATTTTTCTAGCGAACACATGATTTCTCATGGTTATCCTCTGGTAACACCCTGTGTTCTGAAGAGCCAGTGTACTTAGGGCTAGTACTGTTTTTATTCCATCTCAGAAACTTGAGAGTGTTTAAATTGCTAAAATAAAAGTTACACTTAAAAAAAAGTTGTTTGTAAGTATTGTCCTTTCACACAAAACACGTTAGCAAGGCAAAGCAGAAGGGAAGTAGCTATCTAGCCAGCCAGCTAGATTAGCTGGGCCACCGGTTCAGCCTCCTTCTGGCACATGTACTCTATGTAATGACCCTTCTGACTGTTGCGTATGCAATGTCTGCAGTAGCATAATGGCAGATTCACTGTCAGATGATGCTTTGCATAGCCTCTAAAGCCTCATCTAAAATAGCAAGACATGCTTATTCACATTATAGTTTTTTCCAAAAACAGCATCTCTTAATTTAGGGGCAGCATGTTTACAACATTAATCTTAATGAAACAAGCTAAGCAAGATGTGACCATTGTAGTCTGTTAAGAGTGAATTATAGTTGGGGGTGTATTACATTTCACAATTGGAACTAAGCGAACACCTTTCAAGCTAAATTGTTGTTACGCATGTTTTATTGACACCATCCCAGCTGCGCTAATTTCTGCCCACAACTCAACCAGACTGGCCAAAAGATATCTGTGGATAAAGCAATAAAAGCCCCTTTTGTACCCTTGACCTTTTTGTCATATGTAATACTTTCTTAATATTTAGAAGTAATTTCTTTTAATTGAATAGTTTGATACAGTTTAACTTTTCAACAGTAAACACTTAAGACTAGAACCTGCTCAACTGCTTTTCCTGTATGGCTTAATATTAAATGTTGAATGTTTCTTCTGAGATTTTAGAAAAAAACCATCTCTAAAAGGGCACCTCTTTTGCACAACGTCTGTACTATGCTCAAACCAGGTGTTGGAGAGTTTGAGAAAGAGTGTTTCATGTTCTTGGATTTCCAGAGAGCACATGTGATCAAAAACAGAATGCAAAGTGTTGTACTTAACACGGATGTGAAGTGGGTTACTAACAGCAGAGTGGCTGGTGCTGTTCTCTGTGTGTGGGGGGACCTGAAGGCAAAGAGGTTTATCCAGACTGATGGAGACCGGTGGCCAGCTCATCGATCAAACAGTGTGAATTCTCAGAAGGCCATGCACAAAGAAGCTCAGCCAGACTAATTATTCAGTTGGTCTAACTGATTGTTAATTAAGCCAGCAATTATGCCAGAGCAGCAAACCTCCCGCTTGGGGTAAGAGAAAGGAGAGAGAGTGGCACACCCATTTGCTTAGGAAAGGCAAGAGTTCATACATTGGGCAATAGCCCAGTTCTGGTCCCTTCAAACACAGTTTAATGAAAGGCTTAGCCTATGCTAACACACACAATGGTTTCCTTCCTCAGGGCCCACACTGTTTACTTAAAGGTACCTTAAGTGTTGTGGAATCTAGCAGATAATTGGACTATTAATCTTAATGGCCAACTAATTACTCTTTATAACGTCCTTTCTCCTTCCTCAAGCACACGGCTTGATGGAGTGGTGGAGCCATCACATGCTGCTGCTTCCTGTGAGGAGGGGGAGGTGTGTAGACGAAGATTCACTTCAATTCATTGCTCTCTTTAATCAAACCTATCTGTATATGTGTCTTGCTGTACAGTGAAATTTCATCATTATGTTCATTACAGTATCTATGTTGTTTCGTGTTTTATATTATCTTAGCTGTGATTTTACATTGCTGTATTTCCTAACAGATACTCAAGTAGTGTTTGAATGTATTTCAAATTCTGTATGATCTAAATGAAATATAGTGAACACCAAAAGTGTTCAGACAGTCGATTTATTTTACATTTTTTGCTCTATTCAAGAAGCATTTTAAATTTCACATGTAAAATGACTATGCAATTTAAATGCAAACTGTCAGCTTTAATGGTATTTTCAACCATATCGGAAGAACCAAAATTAAAGCATGTTTTCAGAGTGGCCAAAAGTATTTGGACAGTTGGCTTCAAAGCTGTTTTATATTAAAAAGGTGTGTTTCATATTCATAACAATGCTGTCAATATCTAGTCTTCATTATAGGCTTTGCTTTTGCATTTGCAGTCTGATGCTGGAGTCTGAAAACATGTGAACTAAAGAAGGGTCAGTGCAAGTCAAGCTATCACGAGGTAGATGAATGAATCAGTCATAGACATAGCCAAAACCGAGTATTTATGATGACAGAACATAACTAAACTGATATCACAGAACCATTGTTTGTTTCATAACCTAATATACAGCACTGCTTGAAAGTATGTGAACCCCTAAAGCAGTTATAGATTTTTGTGTTCTCCATGAAATCTTTTAAATCAGAACCAAGTCTTTAAGATCTGACATAACAAACTTATAGTTATCAAATCCATAGATTTGGTTAAGAGGAAATCATGAATGTAAAAGTAAAAACATATTAAAAAGTAATTAGTTCAGGTGTAAAAGTAAGTGAACCCCAAGATGCACTGGATAAGTAGGTAAGCAGAATCTGAATTTGGGTAAATAACTGGGTAACAAATTAACCAATCAAAGGATGTACCTTTGGAAAAAAAAGCTTGGCACAAGACTATGATAAATATAGACATAAACCTGGTTAATTTGGTGTTAACCATACAGGTAAATACAAACCAAACCATGCCGAGAGAAAAGGAGAGCTCAGAAGACATCAGGAAGAGGGTGGTGAGAGCAGTCTGGGAAGAACACTGAAACAAAATGGCATCTGTGTTGCAAATTTTAAAAAAAACTGCCTGTATTAAATTTGACGGAGACCACCTGGACAAACATGAACGTTTCTGGAAGTGAAATCTTCGGTCCAAAATCTTCCATTTTGTTCAAAATCAAAACTGCTATGTTTGGCAAAAATAACGTAATCCTCCATATCACTAAAATAACCTTATCCCAGCATTCAAGCAAGGTTGTGAGAATGTCAAGATCTGGGGCTGCTTTTCCTCCTCTGTGCCCGGTCTACTCTACATCATCAAGGGAACCCGGAATTCAGATATTTAACAGGAGATTGTTGCACAGAATGTCAGGCCATCAGCCAAGGAGCTAAAGCAGGCCGCAAATGGGCCTTCCAATAAGACAACATATTCAAGCAAATCTACCAACGAATGGCTCTGGAGAAAGAAGATTTGTGTTTTTCGGCTTTGCCAAGTCAAAGTCCTGACCTTAATTCAATCAAGATACTGGCAGGATCTGAAGAAGTTAGTACAAGCCAGACACCCCTCAAAATTCAGGGACTCTCAAAATGAAAAAACACAAACATGCTGGCAAATGAACAAGCTTCTATACAATCTCTATACGATTTGCGTTGATGACTTGAACGTATCAATTACATTTTGGGCCCACATGTCACAAAGCGTAACCTTTGGAATGGTTGAGGTGCCTGGTGTCAATTTGAGTCTTGTAGATGTAGCATGCCAATCATTGAAATGTATTTCTCCAGCTAAATGCTTTTCTAGTGTATATTTAGTGAATGGCCAAAACGTTGTGAAATAAGCTAAGATTTAAGATTTACGTTAATTTGGGAATTTCAACAGTTTTCTATAAGAAATGGTATTGTATTTGATTGAAGCACATGTGTGCCATACTTTTGGCTACCACTGACCCTGACATATTTAACTTTTGAATTTTTAATATATGTGATCACTACCATCCCATATAATGAACGTGAGGACAAGACAAAGCATTTCTGATATCAAAATTTAAGCATCAGCATTCTGTTGATATATCAATAGAATATCAGGTGCAACAAACTGAAATGCAGTTGATTTTCTGTCTCACTGTCTTCAGTTTGAACTTTATTAAATGTGATGAAGTGTGACGTTCATTGCTTAAAGGGCGGAATTGTTTAGCAACTAAATTGGGGTTGGAATTAATACATCATCATTAAATACAACACAAATCGTTGACAAGAACTGTTAAATTCCACACCCACATAGAAAAGCAATTCTCAAACCTGCCATAACTTAAAAGGTTTTTGCACTACGATAGTTTACTTAGTTGAACGAGAATTGATGCCAGATTTGCGTCAGGGGATGCAATTTAAACCAACATTTTCAAACCAAATAAAAATGGTTTGTCGAACGTCATCCACCGATACTGCCGGTGGCTACTGAGGTCTAAAGACGACTTCTTGCTCGATGTGTATTGAAGTGGAATGAATGGTGATGTAAGGAGTCTGTTCTGCCTCCCAGCTCCACGAACAAAATAAGAAAATAATATGTTGTTTGGTAGCAACTAAAAACATCTCACATTGGCACCAAAACAATTCCACTATCACCAGCAACAGTACTTGTTTGACGGAGTGTCATGTTAGTTACTAGCTAAAAGGCATTGGCGGTGAGTTTATACACCTTCCAGGTCAGTGGTCTGGCTGAGGCAATGCACGAGAGTTTTGCCTTATGACAGTATAACAGCAAATAATTGCTAGAGTGAATCAAAAATTGCAATTATATTTAATGTTAATGTTATTTCAATAGTTCACATCAATCGATATAGTTTAAATAAGCTCTAAAGAGATGAACACAGTGCCTCCTAAGACTACGACAATAGTCATGACACCAATTTAATTGAAAAACAATTCACATTAGCTGTGCAAGAGTAATGTCATAAGGTGCGGGTAGAGCTTTGGCCACACCTCTAGGCATATTAACTCACAATGCTGTTCACCTTGTGAACTAATTGTGCTCTCTGTCAAACAAGTACTGTTTTTGTTGATAGTACAATTTTTGAGGCGCTAGCCTGAAATGTTTAGCCAACAAAATATTTTCTGACTTGGTTTAGAAATGGGTCTAAGAGGTCTTCAGAAAAATACTACCAATATCACTGTTAATTCCACTGCACTACATATTTAGCAAGCGATTGTCTTAAGACCAGGGAACATCTGTTGGGAAAGAGTCACACATTACCTCAGAAAGTGACAAATTACATTTTCACCCATTTACACTATAAATACCCTTAATATCAGACAAAAATCTGGCAAAAAGTCTTGTTCATTTGGAAACAAGTCTTGTTATGTTATAAAACTAACCACAGTTGCAAAATACCAGACCAATGAAAGAGAATGGCCCTGCTATTGAGAGAGGCTGCCATATGCTCTTGAGGGAAGACAAAGTATGTGCACAATGCCCACATAACGAGTTGTAACCTCCTATCAGCTAAATCACCAAATTAGAGACACATGCAGCATTTTCCTCAGATCATATAGACCCACAAATAATTTCAAATCAAACATTGATGAACTCCCGAATCTGTAAGGCAAAGTACCGAGATGAGCGACCACAGATGCATGATTTGTGATCCGTTTCCATGTGAAAATTGCAAACAGTAAAACACTAACAACAGTGCAAACACAGGCCTAACCAATATTCATGTCTTCGTTGATTTTCCCTGGTCATACATGCTTAAAACAATTTCCACATTTTTACAATTGTGCTTATAAAATCAGATTTTAAATTTTTCAAAAAAATTTTATCAAATGAATTTCATTTATTTTTGTTATTTATAATACCCTTCCTCATTTTCCTCTAGCTTTGTCTATATGAACAAATGTTATCCATGCCAACGAAGACCTTTACATATTTATTAACCATATTAAATAAAGCTTCTTAAAATTTTATTTGAAATTTAAATTAATTTGACAGCGATACAATCTCCTGTGGGCAGACTCTGCCATGAAGGGATATGTTAGATAACGATAGGCATAGTTCCTGTTTCTTTTTGTTTTCAATTCTAATTACTTGGTTGTATCACAAATTGATGAAGATGGTGCTTAAACTCAGGGCTGTGTTTCAACCTACTCCATTAGTAGTGGACCAACACAATAGCCTCTATCAGCCACTGAATCAGGGTATGTTTCTGAAAGTATACCAAACAAACTCGGTCAAACTCGACAGATTACACTTTTACAGTTGGCAGGCATGCAAATATGTCACTTTTGCTAATTACCATTTTTAACACAAATGTTGAACTGGCTAAAACAAAGCTATGGAAAGGACACTGCTAAGGTCAGAAATTGCTCAGTCAAAAATAGTCAAAAACACCCATGTTAAGTTTCACATCACATGTTATGGGCACTTTTCCAAGACAAAACACAAACTAATGTAACATATCAGAAGGGGTTGGGCTTAGATTCTGAATCTTCTTTCTGCTACGTCAGAAGGTCACACTGCTGACCAAATTATGCATGAGTTTAACTTGTGTTTCAGAGATTAAGAGCGATATGTAGACGGCGAGAGACAATGAAAGATTGAACCAGATAGAGTCAGAGAGGTATAGAGTGAAACAAAGAGACAAAGACAGACAGAGACAAAAAAAGAAAAAGAGAGACAGCGCGAGAGACAGAGGGACCGAAAGAGAGAGAGGCCAGTCTTAACAGTGCACAGGCCATTACCCAGCTGCCAGCACTGCTACAGAGAGAAGAGGGTGAGTAATGTTCACTGAATCAGCCCATCCATAGTATACAGACAGTATATAGAGGAGAAGGGAAACCACACTGGAACTACAAAGTGCTTTAGTACAAAGATGAGGTAAGGAGTTGTTAAAGCCTCCAACTGTATTAACTGTGCAAAAAAGGATTTGTTTTACATTCAATAGATGGTGGTTCATAAGCAGTGGTATCCTATGTATTGAACCTTGCTACATGTACCCTGTGTTGCATGTTTGATTCATTAAGGATTAATAGGGCATGAGGACTAAATACATACATCCAAATGTGTGGGTTATCCGTTTTTTACATGAGAAGCCAGACAGGCAGACGGGCAGGAGCCTGTTTGTTACATGTTTAGACCCATTCCAAAGGCCTGCCTGTTGTTGTTAGTTTAGCTGCCCTGGCCATCACTTTGATCTCCCCTCAGTGCGAATCTCTAGCAGCTCTGGCTGCTTAACAAGGTCCTTACGTAGGCTTACCTGATTCTATACACGCACACAAACACAAAGGCACACACACACGCATGCAAGCACATATACACACCGCTGTTTCAGCCCCAATAACAAACTAAACATGTCTTATCCACATGAAATCCCTTACCATGCCCACTGTTGTTTCACTGGAGCCCTGTTACGGAAAACCTTTTTTCTACCCATCTCACGGTAATTGCCTCTAAAACGCTGGCGTACTGAGGTGCTTCCGCTACTGATGCAATGTGGGTGTCCTAGGATTTTCAAATATATCCCAATCAAAGCATGGAGTTCTACCCAGCGCGAAAGATTCCAGAAGAGAAGACGTACAAGCACTCCAAGCAGATTTTGAGTTTAATTCCACTCTGAGAGGTATTTCATTAAAATCTGGGACTGACAAATCTATATAGGGTTATGTAGCACAGCCATACTTAACATAGTGATGGCACATCAAATCCCTGTCAATGTACATATGAATGGCTTATGGGGATAACAGCCAGAGACACTTTATACTGGTCAGGTCAGGAGTAACATATTGGACAATAGGAGATTTTGTGATTACTGAGACATCCATGTGTTTTAGGTGAAGTATATACATTAGGCATTGAAAGGATAGTATAGGATTAAAGGTACAGTATGCCTAAAAGGGTAAGAGGATATATTATGGTGTATAAGGTATTGTAAACCTAAAAGGGTACAAAGGAGATATTATGGGGTATAAGGCACAGTATACCTAAAGGGTATAGTAGATATATTATGGGCTATATGGTACAGTACACCTAAAAGGTATAGAGGAGATATTATGGGGTATAAGGTACGGTATGCCTAAAAGATATGGAGGAGATATTATGGGGTGTAAGGTACAGTAGAAATAATAAGATATGGATGACACATGGAGTTTAATTGATTAGTGTAAATATAATGGATTGAGACTCTAAATGTACCTTTGCTTAATCGTAAGGCCGGTAGCACTCATACATACCTCTAAAAATACTGAGCAATGAAATCCAGTAATAGGTAGGCAGGAATCATATTAAGAGGAGGCTCTGTGAACTACCATTACTGATGTGTAAAGACAGCTTTGTGGGAGGGGAGGAGGGCCCTGTGTAAAGAGGCAGGGCCTGGAGTATCTCTCTCTCAGAGAGGGTAATGTCTTTCTGGCAGAGAATAAATGCATCTAAATTTAGCACCAGATTTATCAAGATGAGGCAAATGAGAAGAACAGGGAGGTGATAAAGAGAAAGAGAGGGAAGAAACAAGGCAGACAGAGACAGAGGGACTAGACTATAAGGATGAGAAGAGTAGAAAGAGGAGGGAGGCACAGGAGAGGAGGGAGGACCAACAGAACAGTGCAGGAGAGGAGAGGGGGGTCAATAAGAAGCTGTCCGTTATGAGTCACGTTCAGACCGAACAGAAATAAATCTCTGCCTTGCTCCAAACCACACAGACACACACACACACACACACAGTACACACTCATCACACAAAAGCAAGCCCCCTAGCAAAATGCATGAAGGAGAAAGAGATTTGAGTTTCAATAAAGAGAGTCAGTGAAGAGAGAGGGAGGAGGAGGAAGGAGAGAGAGTCAGCCACCCAGGCAGATAAATGCACCAATACTGGGGGCTGGGAATGGACAGAGCATGCAACAC